>JBBHKE010000779.1:0-20639 GCA_037447655.1 Zygnema cylindricum | reverse complement strand
CACAATACAGGAAGCCTTTTCAGCTCCGGAAAAAGATCAATGGATCGCTGCGGCTAACGATGAAATACGATCGATAATAGAGGCTCAAACCTGGGAGCTTGTGGAGCTTCCACCAGAACGAAAAGCCATCGGCTCTAAGTGGGTCTTTAAAGTATGTTGAATCCAGATAACTCTATTGAAAGATATAAGGCTAGGCTTGTTGCTAAAGGCTATAGTCAGAAGGAGGGAATTGACTATGAAGAGACTTTCTCTCCGGTTGTCCGATTTCCAACTGTTAAAATTTTGTTATCCTTAGCGGCCATTGAGAATATGGAACTACATCAAATGGGTTTTAAGACAGCTTTCTTGCATTGAGATTTAGAGGAAGTAATTTATATGAAGCAGCCTGAAAGGTATGAAGAGAGTGGAAAAGAAAATCTGGTCTGTAAACTGTTGAAATCCTTGTATGGTTTGAAGCAGGCCCCACGTCAGTGGAACCTAAAACTAGATGAGTTTCTTACCAGTCTAGGATTCGTTAGGATTAGCTCAGATCACTCAGTCTATGTTATGGAAGGGAAAGATAAGATTATGTACATTGCGGTATATGTAGATGATTTGCTGTTGTTAAGCAAGTCATTAAATGAAATTAACAAAATAAAGGCAGCCTTGAATTCAAGATTTGAGATGAAAGACTTATGTGAGGCAAAGTATATTCTTGGAATTCAAGTAGAAAGGGATAGAGATAGGAGAACAATCCATCTAACGCAGCGTGAAGCGATAGGAAATGTGCTTGAAAAGTTTGGCATGGCTGAGGGAAATGGAAGTGCCACTCCCATGGAATTTAAGAAAAAAGTGGAAGGCATAGAGACTGATGGAGGAATCATTTTTGACGATAACTTGGAGTCAGGGGAGGCAGATTTTATCGCCACCATTCCATACCGATAGATTGTTGGTAGCCTAATTTACTTCATGAACTGCACAAGGCCGGATATTGCGGCAGCAGTTGGCGCTTTGAGTCGAAGTTTGCTGAATCTTAGAAAAACAGATTATGAAGCCGCAAAGAGGGTTGTTCGGTACCTTGCAGGAACACGAAATCTTAGACTTGCTCTCGGTAGAGATGAAGTCAAAATTCAGACATGGAGCGATGCTAGCTATGGAGACATGCCAATCCGCCGTTCCACCACTGGATTCATTTTGAAGATTGGAACTGGAACATGCTGCTGGAGCAGCAAGCTTCAAAAGGTAACAGCTCAGTCTACAATGGAGGCTGATTATATGGCAGCAAGCTCAGCTGTCAAGGAGTTACTATGGGTGACGTCGCTCCTCCAAGAACTTCATTTTATGCAATCCGGACCTCAAATAGTGTGGTGTGACAAACAAGCAGCTATTGCGATTGCATCCAACCCGAGTCATCACTTAAAAAGCAAGCACATTGACATCAAGCTGCATTTTGTAAGAAAAAGGCGATGAACAGAATTTTAAAGTTAAGTTATCTTCCGGATGAGAAGATGGTAGCAGGTATGATGACAAAGTCTTTACCTGCACCTAAGGTGAAGTTCTGTAGAGAGGAATGTGGACTCAGTGGCTGAGAGAGTCTAAAGGTTTAGGGGAGTGTTGTTTGGAAACCTTGAGTTCTCTCTATATCTTGCTGCCATGCTGCGCTAAGTCTGACATCGCAGCTAAAAACCTTGAGCACTCTACACTTGTTGCTGTGCTGCTATGCTGCTCTGATGTGACATCGCAGCTGCGCTGCTCTAATATCACAGCTGCGCTGACAGATCATAGCAGTCATAGCAGTCATATCAATCATAGCAGAGTCATAGCAGCTATAGCAGTCTGCGCAAGAAAGGTGTTCTGAATATGAGTCATTTTGTGTGAAGATAAATTGACGAGGACATGATTTAGTGAGTATATAAACTCGAAAGGGAGTACACAGATTTGGTGCACTCCAGGCACACGTGTAGGTCCGTGAGAAAGTCAAGTTTGGTTGTTCTAGAAGAAAAGGTACAATTACATTTGAAGACCAAAGTTACACGTGGAGGTTCATCTTCGTTGATGAAAGAATACGTGGAAAGCGGACGAAGTCCGCCGTCATTTTTGAAGAGAAGTATTGACTCTACCGTCATTTTAGCGGACGAACTTTAACCGCGTACTATTTCATTTCTAGCGGCTGTTTGATTGGTGTAAATAATTATGTGCATTCGACGGTGGGATTTTGTTAATGAAGAAGTAGTGTACCAATTAACCACGCTAGTTGTAGTACGATGTGATCAACTCTAGGCTCACTTGTATATATAGGACTTAGATTACTTTAAGAATAGTAGGATTGTTGTGTAGGAAAACTGCGAAGCAGTTTTTAGGTGTGTTTGAATTATAAGATCATTGTGATCTTTTGGCAGAACTTTGTGAAATTCCGCATGTGGTTTCCTTGGTGTATATTTTATATTGTGGCAAATTTGCAGACCTAGGGTGTGTCTAGTTTATTTGGGGCTTCATTGTGAAGTTGGTTATTTGTGGGATTTTGTGAGAGTTTCCTCTTTGCACAATTGATTATCATGGCAACTGCCGGTGCTTCTTCATCTTCTTTAGTGGCACCAGCTGCCTCAAATCAACATATAGCAGCTGCGCTGCTCTGTCTATATAGCAACTGCGTTGCACTGAGACTGAAAGCTTTCCAAAAAAGAAAACATAAGTTAGGTACCAATTCCTGTTATCGCTAACCGTTTGTGTAATTTAGGAAAAAATTCTTGTTATCGATAAATTTTTGTGTAATTAAGGTCACAATTTTTGTTATCGCTAACTGTTTGTGTACTTAAGGTACCAATTCGTGTTATCGCTAACTGTTTGTGTAATTTAGGAGACAATTCTTGTTATCGCTAACTATTTGTGTAATTTAGGTAACAATTCTTGTTATCACTAACAGTTTGTGTAATTTAGGTCACAATTCTTGTTATCGCTAACAGTTTTTGTAATTTAGGTAACAATTCTTGTTATCGCTAACTGTTTGTGTAATTTAGGTACTAATTCTTGTTATCGCTAACAGTTTGTGTAAGTTAGGTAACAATTCCTGTAATCGCAAACAGTTTGTGTAATTTAGATAACAATTGCTGTTATCGCTAACTGTTTGGTTAATTTAGGTAACAATTTTTGTTACCTCTAACTGTTTGTGTAATTTAGGTAACAATTCTTATTATCGCTAACAATTTGTGTAGTTTAAGTAAGAATTCTTGTTATCGCTAACAGTTTGTGTAATTAAGGTAACAATTCTTGTTATCGCTAACTGTTTTGTTAATTTAGGTATTAATTCTTGTTATCGCTAACCGTTTGTGTAATTTAGGAAACAATTCTTGTTATCGCTAACAATTTGTGTAATTTAGGTTAAAATTCTTATTATCGCTAACTGTTTGTGTACTTTAGGTACCAATTCCTGTTATCGCTAACCGTTTGTGTAATTTAGGAAACAATTTTTGTTATCGCTAACTGTTTGTGTAATTTCGGTAACAATTCATGTTATCACTAACAATTTTTGTAATTTAGGTAATAATTCTTGTTATCGCTAACAGTTTGAGTAATTTAGGTAACAATTCTTGTTATCGCTAACAGTTTGTGTAATTTAGATATCAATTCCTGTTATCGCTAACTGTTTAGTTAATTTAGGTAACAATTTTTGTTATCGCTAATTGTTTGTGTAATTTAGGTAACAATTCTTGTTATCGCTAACAATTTGTGTAGTTTAAGTAAGAATTCTTGTTATCGCTAACAGTTTGTGTAATTAAGGTAACAATTCTTGTTATCGCTAACTGTTTCGTTAATTTAGGTATTAATTCTAGTTATCGCTAACCGTTTGTGTAATTTAGGAAACAATTCTTGTTATCGCTAACAATTTGTGTAATTTAGGTAACAATTGTTATTATCGCTAACTGTTTGTGTACTTTAGGTACCAATTCCTGTTATCGTTAACCGTTTGTGTAATTTAGGAAACAATTCTTGTTATCGCTAACTGTTTGTGTAATTTCGGTAACAATTCATGTTATCACTAACAATTTTTGTAATTTAGGTAATAATTCTTGTTATCGCTAACAGTTTGAGTAATTTAGGTAACAATTCTTGTTATCGCTAACAGTTTGTGTAATTTAGATATCAATTCCTGTTATCGCTAACTGTTACGTTAAGTTAGGTAACAATTCTTGTTATCGCTAACAGTTTCTTTAATTTAGGTAACAGGTCTTGTTATCGCTAACAATTTGTGTAAGCTACGTACCAATTCCTGTTATCGCTAACCGTTTGTGTAATTTAGGAAACTAGTCTTGTTATCGCTAACTGTTTGTGTAATTTAGGTAACAATTCTTGTTATTGCTAACAGTTTGTGTAATTTAGGTTACAATTCTTGTTATCGCTAACAGTTTGTGTAATTTAGGTAACAATTCTTGTTATCGCTAACTTGTTGTGTAATTTAGGTCACAATTCTTGTTATCGCTATTAGTTTTTGTAATTTAGGTAACAATTCTTGTTATCGCTAACAATTTGTGTAGTTTAAGTAACAATTCCTGATATCCCTAACAGTTTGTGTAATTTAGGTAACAATTCTTGTTATCGCTAACCGATTGTGTAATTTAGGAAACAATTATTGTTATCCCTAAGTGTTTATGTAATTTAGGTAACAGTTTTTGTTATCGCTAACTGTTTGGTTAATTAAGGTAACACTTCTTGTTATTGTTTACCGTTTGTGTAATTTAGAAAACAATTATTGTTATCGCTAACCGTTTGTGTAATTTAGGTAACAATTCTTGTTATCGCTAACAGTTTTTGTAATTTAGGTAACAATTCTTGTTATCGCAAACAATTTGTGTAATTTTGGTAACAAATCCTGTTATCGCTAATAGTTTGTGTAATTTAGGTAACAATTTATGTTATCGCTAACTTTTTGGTTAATTTAGGTATCAATTCTTGTTTTCGCTAACAGTTTGTGTAATTTAGGTAACATTTCTTGTTATCGCTAACTGTTTGTGTTCTTTAGGTACCATTTCCTGTTATCGCTAACCGTTTGGTTAATTTAGGTAACAATTTTTGTTATCGCTAACTGTTTGTGTAATTTAGGTAACAATTATTGTTATCGTTAACAATTTGTGTAGTTTAAGTAACAATTTTTTTTATCGCTAATTGTTTGTGTAATTTAGGGTAAAATTTATTGTTATTGCTTGTTTCGTTAATTTAGGTAACAATTCTTGTTATCGCTAACATTTTCTGTAATTTAGGTGACAATTCTTATTATCGCTAACAGTTTTTGTAATATAGGTAACAATTCTTGTTATCGCTAACAATTTGTGTAAGTTGTTGTTCTACAACCACAGGTGCAGGTGGAGGAGCAGCAGTAGTAGTAGAAGTAGACATGATACACTCTCTGAAGCTATCAAGAATCCTACCAAACAACTGTTCTTAAGTGCTCACAATTCTTATAGAAGTATCCAAACCTCACAAAACTGTATCAGAATATAGAGTAGCATAAAGACTGATAAGTCCCAAAGTTTTGCACAATTGACCCGACAACACTCAAGATATAATACTCAGAAGTTTCCCAAAAACTGTCTACAGTTTTACTACTTGGAAGTCTGGATACATAATATGTTCAAAGTCGTAAGTCTTATACTTGTGTTGAACTGGCAACACCAGTGTACTTGAGAGATACATCAAACCACCAAGCTACCACTAATCCGTCAAGCTACCACTGAGCTATCATTAAGCTACCACTGAGCTATCTCTAAGCTACCACAGAGTTACCCACTAAGTTGACTAGAATCGTATCTATCGCAGTTGCTCTATCCTGTACAGAATCACATTAAAAATATCAGACACTGCGTTGTCCGTACGGACTATATCAAATATAATCGTGGTTGCGTTGTCTTGTCTGTGTTTCAACTTTGCTGTTGTGCTGCTCTGCTGCTGCGCTGCTTTGCTGTATAGTGTTGTTTTGGAAACCTTGAGTTCTCTCTATATCTTGCTACCATGCTGCGCTAAGTCTGACATCGCAGCTAGAAACCTTGAGCACTCTACACTTGTTGCTGTGTTGCTATGCTGCTCTGATCTGACATCGCAGCTGCGCTGCTCTAATATCACAGCTGCGCTGATAGATCATAGCAGTCATTGCAGTCATAGCAGTCGTAGCAGAGTCATAGCAGCTATAGCAGTCTACGCAAGAAAGGTGTTCTGAATATGAGTCATTTTGTGTGAAGATAAATCGACGAGGACATGATTTAGTGAGTATGTAAACTCGAATAGGAGTACACAGATTTGGTGCACTCCAGGCACACATGTCGGTCCGTGAGAAAGTCAAGTTTGGTTATTCTAGAAAAAAAGGTAGAATTACATTTGAGGACCAAAGTTACACATGGAGGTTCATCTTCGGTGATGAAAGAATACGTGGAAAGCGACGAAGTCCGCCGTCATTTTTGAAGAGAAGTATTGACTGTACCGTCATTTCAGCGGACGAACTTTAACCGCGTACAATTTCATTTCTAGTGGCTGTCTGATTGGTGTAAATAAATATGTGCATTCGAAGGTGGGATTTTGTTAATGAAGGAGTAATGTACCAATTAACCACGATAGTTGTAGTACGATGTGATCAACTGTGGGCTCACTTGTATATATAGGACTTAGATTACTTTAAGAATAGTAGGATTGTTGTGTAGGAAAATTGCGAAGCAGTTTTTGGGTGTGTTTGAATTATAAGATCATTGTGATCTTTTGGTAGAACTTTGTGAAATTCTGCATATGGTTTCCTTGGTGTATATTTTATATTGTGGCAAATTTGCAGACCTAGGGTGTGTCTAGTTTATTTGGGGCTTCATTGTGAAAGTTGTTGTTTGTGGGATTTCGTGAGAGTTTCCTCTTTGCACAATTGATTATCATGGCAACTGCCAGTGCTTCTTTATCTTCTTTAGTGGCACCAGCTGCCTCAAATAAACATATAGCAGCTGCGCTCCTCTGTCTATATAGCAACTGCGTTGCTCTGAGACTGAAAGCTTTCCAAGAAAAAAAACATAAGTTAGGTACCAATTCCTGTTATTGCTAACCGTTTGTGTAATTTAGGAAACAATTCTTGTTATCGCTAACTGTTTGTGTAATTTAGGTCACAATTCTTGTTATCGCTAACTGTTTCTGTACTTTAGGTACGAATTCGTGTTATCGCTAACTGTTTCTGTAATTTAGGAGACAGCTCTTGTTATCGCTAACTGTTTGTGTAATTTGGGAAACAATTCTTATTATCACTAACAGTTTGTGTAATTTAGGTCACAATTCTTGTTATCGCTAACAGTTTTTGTAATTAAGGTAACAATTCTTGTTATCGCTAACTGTTTGTGTAATTTAGGTACTAATTCTTGTTATCGCTAACAGTTTGTGTAAGTTAGGTAACAATTCCTGTAAGCGCAAACAGTTTGTGTAATTTAGATAACAATTGTTGTTATCGCTAACTGTTTCGTTAATTTAGGTAACAATTTTTGTTATCGCTAACTGTTTGTGTAATTTAGGTAACAATTCTTGTTATCGCTAACAATTTGTGTAGTTTAAGTAACAATTCTTGTTATCGCTAACAGTTTGTGTAATTAAGGTAACAATTCATGTTATCGCTAACTGTTTGTGTCCTTTAGGTACCAATCCCTGTTATCGCTAACCTTTTGTGTAATTTAGAAACAATTCTTGATATTGTAACTGTTTCTGTAATTTTGGTAACAACTCTTGTTATCGCTAACAGTTTGTGTAATTCAGGTCACAATTGTTGTTATCGCTAACAATTTTTGTAATTTAGGTAACAATTCTTGTTATTGCTAACTGTTTGTGTAAGTTAGGTAATAATTCCTGTAAGCGCAAATAGTTTGTGTAATTTAGATAACAATTCCTGTTATCGCTAACTGTTTGGTTAATTTAGGTAACAATTCTTTTTATCGCTAACAGTTTGTGTAATTTAGGTAACAATTCTTCATATCGCTAATAGTTTTTGTAAGGTAGGTAACAATTCTTGTTATCGCTAACAGTTTGTGTAATTTAGGTAACGAATCCTATCATCACTAACATTTATGTAATTTAGGTAATAATTCCTGTTATCGCTAACTGTTTGGTTAATTTAGGTATTAATTCTTGTTATCGCTAACCGTTTGTGTAATTTAGAAAACAATAATTGTTATCGCTAACTGTTTGTGTAATTTAGGTAACAATTGTTGTTATTGATAACAGTTTGTGTAATTTAGGTAACAATTCTTGTTATCGCTGACGGTTTTTGTAATTCAGGTAACAATTCTTGTTTCGCTAACAGTTTGTGTAAGTTAGGTAACAATTTTTGTTATCGCTAACAGTTTGTGTAATTTAGGCAACAATTATTGTTATCGCTAATAGTTTGTGTAATTTAGGTAACAATTCTTGTTACCGCTAACTGTTTGGTTAATTTAGGTAACAATTCTTGTTATCGTTAACAGTTTTTGTAATTTAGGTAACAATTCTTTTTATCGCTAACCGTTTGTGTAATTTAGGAAACAATTCTTGTTATCGCTAACTGATTGTGTAATTTAGGTAACAATTCTTGTTATCACTAACATTTTGTGTTATTTAGGTCACAATTCTTGTTATCGCTAACAGTTTTTATAATTTAGGTAACAATTCTGGCTATCGTTAACAGTTTGTGTAAGTTAGGTAACATTTCGTGTAAGCGCAAACAGTTTGTGTAATTTAGATAACAATTACTGTTATCTCTAACTGTTTGTTTAATTTAGGTAACAATTCTTGTTATCGCTAACTGTTTGTGTTCTTTAGGTACCAATCCCTGTTATCGCTAACCGTTTGTGTAATTTAGAAACAATTCTTGATATTGTAACTGTTTCTGTAATTTTGGTAACAACTCTTGTTATCGCTAACAGTTTGTGTAATTCAGGTCACAATTCTTGTTATCGCTAACAATTTTTGTAATTTAGGTAACAATTCTTGTTATTGCTAACTGTTTGTGTAATTTAGGTAAAAATTCTTGTTTTATCTAACAGTTTGTGTAAGTTAGGTAACAATTCCTGTAAACGCAAACTGTTTGTGTAATTTAGATAACAATTCCTGTTATCGCTAACTGTTTGGTTAATTTAGGTAACAATTCTTGTTATTGATTATTGTTTGTGTAATTTAGGTAACATTTCTTTTTATCGCTAACAGTTTGTGTAATTTAGGTAACAATTCTTCATATCGCTAATAGTTTTTGTAAGGTAGGTAACAATTCTTGTTATCGCTAACAGTTTGTGTAATTTAGGTAACAAATCCTGTTATCGCTAATAGTTTGTGTAATTTAGGTAACAATTTATGTTATCGCTAACTGTTTGGTTAATTTAGGTACCATTTCCTGTTATCGCTAACCGTTTGTGTTATTTAGGAAACAATTCTTGTTATCGTTAACTGTTTCTGTAATTTAGGTAACAAGTCTTGTTATCGCTAACAGTTTTTGTAATTTAGGTAACAATTCTTGTTATCGCTAACCTTTTGTGTAAATTAAGAAACAATTCTTGTTATCGCTAATTGTTTGTGTAATTTAGGTAACAATTTTTGTTATCGCTAACAGTTTTTGTAAGTTCGATAACAATTCTTGTTATCGCTAACAGTTTGTGTAATTTAGGTAACAATTCTTGTTATCGCTAATAGTTTTTGTAATTTAGGTCACAATTCTTGTTATCGCTAACACTTTGTGTAAGTTAGGTACCAATTCTTGTTATTGCTAACCATTTGTGTAATTTAGTAAACAATTCTTGTTATCGCTAACTACTTGTGTAATTTAGGTAACAATTTTTGTTATTGCTAACACTTTGTGTAATTTAGGTAACAATTCTTGTTATCGCTAACAGTTTGTGTAATTTAGGTAACAAATCCTGTTATCGCTAATAGTTTGTGTAATTTAGGTAACAATTTATGTTATCGCTAACTTTTTGGTTAATTTAGGTATCAATTCTTGTTTTCGCTAACAGTTTGTGTAATTTAGGTAACATTTCTTATTATCGCTAAAAGTTTGTGTAATTTAGGGTACTATTCTTGTTATCGCTAACAGTTTGTGTCATTTAGGTAACAATTCTTGTTATCGCTAACTTTTTGTGTAATTTAGGTCACATTTCTTGTTATCGCTAACTGTTTGTGTACTTTAGGTACTAATTCCTGTTAATCGCTAAGCAATTGTGTAATTTAGGAGACAATTGTTGTTATTGCTAACTGTTTGTGTAATTTAGGTAACAATTTTTGTTATTGCTAACTGTTTATCTAATTTAGGTGACAATTCTTCTAATCGCTATCAGTTTTTGTAATTTAGGTAATAATTCTTGTTATCGCTACATGTTTGTGTAATTTAGGTAACAATTCTTGTTATCGGTAACAATTTGTGTAGTTTAAGTAACAATTTTTGTTATCGCTAACTGTTTCGTTAAGTTAGGTAATAATTCTTGTTATCGCTAACAGTTTCTTTAATTTAGGTAACAGGTCTTGTTATCGCTAACAATTTGTGTAAGTTAGGTAAAAATTCCTGTTATCGCTAACCGTTTGTGTAATTTAGGAAACAATTCTTGTTATCGCTAATTGTTTGTGTAATTTAGATGAGAATTCTTCTAATCCCTAACAGTTGTGTATTTTAGGTAACAATTCTTGTTATCGCTAAGTGTTTGTGTAATTTAGGTCACAATTCTTGTTATCGCTAACTGTTTGTGTACTTTGGGTACCAATTCCTGTTATCGCTAAGCAATTGTGTAATTTAGGAGACAATTCTTGTTATCGCTAACTGTTTGTGTAATTTAGGTCACAATTCTTGTTATCGCTAACAAATTTTGTAATTAAGGTAACAATTCTTGTTATCGCTAACAGTTTGTGTATTTTACGTCACAATTTTTGTAAGGGCAAACAGTTTGTGTAAGTTAGGTACCAATTATTGTTATCGCTAAGTGTTTGTGTAATTTAGGTCACAATTTTTGTTATCGCTAACAGTTTGTGTAATTTAGGTAACAATTCTTGTTATCGCTACATGTTTCTGTAATTTAGGTAACAATTCTTGTTATCGCTAACAATTTGTGTCATTTAGGTCACAATTCTTGTTATCGCTAACAACTTTTGTAATTAAGGTAACAATTCTTGTTATCGCTAACAGTTTGTGTAATTTAGGAAACAATTCTTGTTATCGTTACCTATTTGTGTAATTTAGGTGATAATTCTTCTAATCGCTATCAGTTTTTGTAATTTAGGTAACAATTCTTGTTATCGCTACATGTTTCTGTAATTTAGGTAACAATTCTTGTTATCGCTAATAGTTTGTGTTATTTAGGTCACAATTTTTGTTATCGCTAACTGTTTGTGTAGTTTAGGTAACAATTTTTCTTATCGCTAACAATTTGTGTAGTTTAAGTAACAATTCTTGTTATCGCTAACAGTTTGTGTAATTTAGGTACTAATTCTTGTTATCGCTAACAGTTTGTGTAAGTTAGGTAACAATTGCTGTAAGCGCAAACAGTTTGTGAAATTTAGATAACAATTCCTAATATCGCTACTTGTTTGGTTAATTTAGGTAACAATTTTTGTTATTGCTAACTGTTTGTGTAGTTTAGGTAACAATTTTTGTTATCGCTAACAATTTGTGTAGTTTAAGTAACAATTCTTGTTATCGCTAACAGTTTGTGTAATTTAGGTACTAATTCTTGTTATCGCTAACAGTTTGTGTAAGTTAGGTAACAATTCCTGTAAGCGCAAACAGTTTGTGAAATTTAGATAACAATTCCTAATATCGCTACTTGTTTGGTTAATTTAGGTAACAATTTTTGTTATTGCTAACTGTTTGTGTAATTTAGGTTACAATTCTTGTTATCGCTAACGGTTTGCTGTAATTTAGGTAACAATTCTTGTTATCGCTAACAATTTGTGTAATTTAGGTTACAATTCTTGTTATCGCTAACTGTTTGTGTAATTTAGGTACCAATTCGTGTTATCGCTAACCTTTGGTGTAATTTAGGAAACAATTCTTGTTATCGCTAACTGTTTGTGTAATTTAGGTAACAATTCTTGTTATCGCCACCAATTTTTGTAATTTAGGTAACAATTCTTGTTATCGCTAACAGTTTGTGTAATTTAGGTAACAATTCTTGTTATCGCTAACCGTTTGTGTAATTTAGGAAAAAATTCTTGTTATCGCTAACTGTTTGTGTAATTTAGGTAACAATTCTTGTTATTGGTAACAGTTTGTGTAATTTAGGTAACAATTCTTGTTATTGGTAACAATTTGTGTAATTTAGGTAATAATTTTTGTTATCGCTAACATTTTGTGTAATTTAGGTCAGAATTCTTGTTATCGCTAACTGTTTGTGTAACTTAGGTAACAATTGCTGTAAGCACAAACAGTATGTGTAATTTACAATTTACTTTCCTGTTATCGCTAACTGTTTGGTTAATTTAGGTAACAATTTTTGATATCGCTAACTGTTTGTGTAATTTAGGTAACAATTCTTGTTATCGGTAACAATTTGAGTAGTTTAAGTAACAACTTTTGTTATCGCTAACTGTTTGTGTAATTTATGTAAAAATTCTTATATCGCTAAATGTTTCTTTAAGTTAGGTAATAATTCTTGTTAACGCTAACAGTTTCTTTAATTTAGGTAACAGGTCTTGTTATCGCTAACAATTTGTGTAAGTTAGGTACCAATTCCTGTTATCGCTAACCGTTTGTGTAATTTAGGAAACAATTCTTGTTATCGCTAACTGTTTGTGTAATTTAGGTAACAATTCTTGTTATTGCTAACAGTTTGTGTAATTTAGGTCACAATTCTTGTTATCGCTAACAATTTGTGTAATTTAGGTAACAATTATTGTTATCGCTAACTGTTTGTGTCATTTAGGTTACAATTCTTGTTATCTCTAACTGTTTGTGTACTTTAATTACCAATTCCTGTTATCGCTAAGCGATTGTGTAATTTAGGAGACAATTCTTGTTATTGCTAACTGTTTGTGCAATTTAGGTAACAATTCTTGTTATCGCTAGCAATTTGTGTAATTTAGGTCACAATTCTTGTTATCGCTAACAGTTTTTGTAATTTAGGTTATAATTCTTGTTATCGCTAACAGTTTGTGTAATTTAGGTAACAATTCTTGTTATCGCTAACTGTTTGTGTACTTTAGGTACCAATTCCTGTTAATCGCTAAGCGATTGTGTAATTTAGGAGACAATTCTTGTTATCGCTAACTGTTTGTGTAATTTAGGTAACAATTCTTGTTATTGCTAACTGTTTGTGTAATTTAGGTGACAATTCTTCTAATTGCGTAACAATTTTTGTTATCTCTAACAGTTTGTGTAATATAGGTTACAATTTTTGTTATCGCTAACAGTTTGTGTAATTTAGGTAACAATTCTTGTTATCGCTAACTGTTTGTGTAATTTAGGTTACATTTCTTGTTATAGCTAATTGTTTTTGTAATTTAGGTAACAATTCTTGTTATCGCTAACAGTTTGTGTAATTTAGGTAACAATTCTTGTAATCGCTAACCGTTTGTGTAATTTAGGAAACAATTCTTGTTATTGCTAACAATTTGTGCAATTTAGGTCACAATTTTTGTTATTGCTAACTGTTTGTGTAATTTAGGTGACAATTCTTCTAATCGCTATCAGTTTTTGTAATTTAGGTCACAATTCTTGTTATCGCTACATGTTTGTGTAATTTAGGTAACAATTTTTGTTATCTCTAACAGTTTGTGTAATATAGGTTACAATTCTTGTTATCGCTAACAGTTTGTGTAATTTAGGTTAAAATTCTTGTTATCGCTAACTGTTTGTGTAATTTAGGTTACATTTTTTGTTATAGCTAATCGTTTTTGTAATTTAGGTAACAATTCTTGTTATCGCTAACAGTTTGTGTAATTTAGGTAACAAATCTTGTAATCGCTAACCGTTTGTGTAATTTAGGAAAGAATTCTTTTTATAGCTAACTGTTTGTGTAATTTAGGTAACAATTTTTGTTATCGCTAACAATTTGTGTAATTTAGGTCACAATTTTTGTTATCGCTAACTGTTTGTGTAATTTAGGTTACAATTCTTGTTATCGCTAACAGTTTGTGTAATTTAGGTAACAATTCTTGTTATCGCTAACTGTTTGTGTAATTTAGGTAACAATTCTTGTTATCGCTAACAATTTGTGGAATTTAGGTCTTAATTCTTGTTATCGCTAACAGTTTTTGTAATTTAGGTTACAATTCTTGTTATCACTAACAGTTTGTGTAATTTAGGTTACATTTCTTGTTATAGCTAATAGTTTTTGTAATTTAGGTAACAATTCTTGTTATCGCTAACAGTTTGTGTAATTTAGGTAACAATTCTTGTAATCGCTAACCGTTTGTGTAATTTAGGAAACAATTCTTGTTATTGCTAACAATTTGTGTAATTTAGGTCACAATTTTTGTTATCGCTAAGTGTTTGTGTAATTTAGGTAACAATTCTTGTTATCGCTAACAATTTGTGTAGTTTAAGTAACAATTCTTGTTATCGCTTACAGTTTGTGTACTTTAGGTACCAATTCCTGTTAATCGCTAAGCGATTGTGTTATTTAGGAGACAATTCTTGTTATCGCTAACTGTTTGTGTAATTTAGGTAACAATTCTTGTTATTGCTAACTGTTTGTGTAATTTAGGTGATAATTCTTCTAATTGCTATCAGTTTTTGTAATTTAGGTAACAATTCTTGTTATTGCTACATGTTTGTGTAATTTAGGTAACAATTCTTGTTATCGCTAACTGTTTGTGTACTTTAGGTACCAATTCCTGTTAATCGCTAAGCGATTGTGTAATTTAGGAGACAATTCTTGTTATCGCTAACTGTTTGTGTAATTTAGGTAACAATTCTTGTTATTGCTAACTGATTGTGTAATTTAGGTGACAATTCTTCTAATTGCGTAACAATTTTTGTTATCTCTAACAGTTTGTGTAATATAGGTTACAATTTTTGTTATCGCTAACAGTTTGTGTAATTTAGGTAACAATTCTTGTTATCGCTAACTGTTTGTGTAATTTAGGTTACATTTCTTGTTATAGCTAATTGTTTTTGTAATTTAGGTAACAATTCTTGTTATCGCTAACATTTTGTGTAATTTAGGTAACAATTCTTGTAATCGCTAACCGTTTGTGTAATTTAGGAAACAATTCTTGTTATTGCTAACAATTTGTGCAATTTAGGTCACAATTTTTGTTATTGCTAACTGTTTGTGTAATTTAGGTGACAATTCTTCTAATCGCTATCAGTTTTTGTAATTTAGGTCACAATTCTTGTTATCGCTACATGTTTGTGTAATTTAGGTAACAATTTTTGTTATCTCTAACAGTTTGTGTAATATAGGTTACAATTCTTGTTATCGCTAACAGTTTGTGTAATTTAGGTTAAAATTCTTGTTATCGCTAACTGTTTGTGTAATTTAGGTTACATTTTTTGTTATAGCTAATCGTTTTTGTAATTTAGGTAACAATTCTTGTTATCGCAAACAGTTTGTGTAATTTAGGTAACAAATCTTGTAATCGCTAACCGTTTGTGTAATTTAGGAAAGAATTCTTTTTATAGCTAACTGTTTGTGTAATTTAGGTAACAATTTTTGTTATCGCTAACAATTTGTGTGATTTAGGTCACAATTTTTTTTATCGCTAACTGTTTGTGTAATTTAGGTTACAATTCTTGTTATCGCTAACAGTTTGTGTAATTGAGGTAACAATTCTTGTTATCGCTAACTGTTTGTGTAATTTAGGTAACAATTCTTGTTATCGCTAACAATTTGTGGAATTTAGGTCTTAATTCTTGTTATCGCTAACAGTTTTTGTAATTTAGGTTACAAATCTTGTTATCACTAACAATTTGTGTAATTTAGGTTACATTTCTTGTTATAGCTAATAGTTTTTGTAATTTAGGAACAATTCTTGTTATCGCTAAGTGTTTGTGTAATTTAGGTGATAATTCTTCTAATCGCTATCAGTTTTTGTAATTTAGGTAACAATTCTTGTTATCGCTACATGTTTCTGTAATTTAGGTAACAATTCTTGTTATCGCTAACAATTTGTGTAATTTAGGTTACAATTCTTGTTATCGCTAACTGTTTGTGTACTTTAGGTACCAATTCGGGTTATCGCTAACCTTTGGTGTAATTTAGGAAACAATTCTTGTTATCGCTAACTGTTTGTGTAATTTAGGTAACAATTCTTGTTATCACCACCAATTTTTGTAATTTAGGTAACAATTCGTGTTATCGCTAACAGTTTGTGTAATTTAGGTAACAATTCTTGTTATCGCTAACCGTTTGTGTAATTTAGGAAAAAATTCTTGTTATCGCTAACTGTTTGTGTAATTTAGGTAACAATTCTTGTTATTGGTAACAGTTTGTGTAATTTAGGTAACAATTCTTGTTATTGGTAACAATTTGTGTAATTTAGGTAATAATTTTTGTTATCGCTAACATTTTGTGTAATTTAGGTCAGAATTCTTGTTATCGCTAACTGTTTGTGTAACTTAGGTAACAATTGCTGTAAGCACAAACAGTATGTGTAATTTACAATTTACTTTCCTGTTATCGCTAACTGTTTGGTTAATTTAGGTAACAATTTTTGATATCGCTAACTGTTTGTGTAATTTATGTAAAAATTCTTATATCGCTAAATGTTTCTTTAAGTTAGGTAATAATTCTTGTTAACGCTAACAGTTTCTTTAATTTAGGTAACAGGTCTTGTTATCGCTAACAATTTGTGTAAGTTAGGTACCAATTAACAATTCTTGTTATCTCTAACAATTTTTGTAATTTAGGTAACAAATCTTGTTATTGCTAACAGTTTGTGTAATTAAGGTCACAATTTTTGTTATCGCTAACTCTTTGTGTAATTTAGGTAACAATTTTTGTTATCGCTAACAATTTGTGTAGTTTAAATAATAATTCTTGTTATCGCTAACAGTTTGTGTAATTATGGTAACAATTCTTGTTATCGCTAACTTTTTTTTTAATTTAGGTAACAATTATTGTTATCGCTACATGTTTGTGTAATTTAGGTAACAATTCTTGTTATCGCTAACTGTTTGTGTATTTTAGGTCACAGGTCTTGTTAGCGCCAACAATTTGTGTAAGTTAGGTGCCAATTCCTGTTATCGCTAACAGGAAACAATTCTTGTTATCGCTAACTGTTTGTGTAATTTAGGTGACAATTCTTCTAATCGCTATCAGTTTTTGTAATTTAGGTAATAATTCTTGTTATCGCTACATGTTTCTGTAATTTAGGTAACAATTCTTGTTATCGCTAACTGTTTGTGTATTTTAGGTAACAATTCTTGTTTTTGCTAACAGTTACTTTAATTTAGCTAACAGGTCCTGTTATTGCTAACAATTTGTGTAAGTTAGGTACGAATTCCTGTTATCGCTAACCGTTTGTGTAATTTAGGAAACAATTCTTGTTATCGCTAACTGTTTGTGTAATTTAGGTAACAATTCTTGTTATTGCTGACAGTTTGTGTAATTTAGGTCACAATTCTTGTTATCGCTAACAGTTTTTGTAATTTAGGTAAAAAATCTTGTTATCCCTAACTGTTTGTGTAATTAAGGTTACAATTCTTGTTATCACTAACAGTTTGTGTAATCTAGGTAACAATTCTTGTTATTGCTAACTGTTTGTGTAATTTAGGTCACAATTTTTGTTATCGCTAAGTGTTTGTGTACTTTAGGTACCAATTCTTGTTTTCGCTAAGCGATTGTGTAATTTAGGAGACAATTCTTGTTATCGCTTCCTGTTTGTGTAATTTAGGTAACAATTCTTGTTATTGCTAACAATTTGTGTAATTTAGGTCACAATTCTTGTTATCGCTAACAGTTTTTGTAATTAAGGTAACAATTTTTGTTATCGCTAACTATTTGTGTAATTTAGGTCACAATTCTTGTTATCGCTAACAGTTTGTGTAATTTATGTTACAATTATTGTTATCGCTAGCAGTTTGTGTAATTTAGGTAATAATTCTTGTTATCGCTAACTGTTTGTGTATTTTAGGTCACAATTCTTGTTATCGCTAACTGTTTGTGTACTTTAGGTATTAATTCCTGTTATCGCTAAGCGATTGTGTAATTAAGGAGACAATTCTTGTTATCGCTAACTGTTTGTGTAATTTAGGTAACAATTCTTGTTATTGCTAACTGTTTGTGCAATTTAGGTGACAATTCTTCTAATCGCTATCAGTTTTTGTAATTTAGGTAATAATTCTTGTTATCGCTAACTGTTTGTGTAATTTAGGTTACATTTCTTGTTATCGTTTACAGTTTTTGTAATTTAGGTAACAATTCTTGTTATCGCTAACAGTTTGTGTAATATTTGTAACAAATCTTGTTATCGCTAACCGTTTGTGTAATTTGGGAAACAATCTTGTTATTACTAATAGTTTGTGTAATTTAGGTAACAATTATTGTTATCGCTAACTATTTGTGTACTTTAGGTACCAATTCTTGTTATCACTAACCTTTTGTGTAATTTAAGAAACAATTCTTGTTATCGCTAACTGTTTCTGTAATTTAGGTAACAATTGTTGTTATCTCTAACAATTTTTGTAATTTAGGTAACAATTCTTGTTATCGCTAAAATTTTGTGTAATTTAGGTAACAATTCTTTTTATCGCTAACTGTTTGTGTAATTTAGGTTACATTTTTTGTTATAGCTAATCGTTTTTGTAATTTAGGTAAAAATTCTTGTTATCGCTAACAGTTTGTGTAATTTAGGTAACAAATCTTGTAATCGCTAACAATTTGTGTAATTTAGGTCACAATTTTTGTTATCGCTAAGTGTTTGTGTAATTTAGGTAACAATTCTTGTTATCGCTAACAATTTGTGTAGTTTAAGTAACAATTTTTGTTATCGCTTACAGTTTGTGTAATTTAGGTAACAATTCTTGTTATGGCTCAGTGTTTGTGTAATTTAGGTAACAATTTCTGTTATCGCTAACAGCTTTTGTAATTTGGGTAACAATTCTTGTTATCGCTAACAATTTTTGTAATTTAGGTAACATTTATTGTTATCGCTAACAATTTGTGAAATTTAAGTCACAATTCTTGTTATCGCTAACTGTTTGTGTAATTTAGGTAACAATTCTTGTTATCTCAACAATTTTTGTAGTTTAAGTAACAATTCTTGTTATCGCTAACTGTTTGTGTAATTTAGGTAACAATTCTTGTTATCGCTAACAATTTGTGTAGTTTAAGTAACAATTCTTGTTATCGCTAACTTTTGTGTAAGTTGGGTAACAATTCCTGTAAGCGCAAACAGTTTGTGTAATTTAGATAACAATTTCTGTTATCACTAACTGTTTGGTTAATTTAGGTAACAGTTTTCGTTATCGCTAACAGTTTGTGTAATTTAGGTAACAATTCTTGTTATCGCTAACCGTTTGTGTAATTTAGGAAACAATTCATGTTATCGCTAACTGTTTGTCTAATTTAGGTCAATTCTTGTTATCGCTTAAACTGTTTCTGTAATTTAGGTAACAATTCTTGTTATCTCTAACAATTTTTGTAATTTAGGTAACAAATCTTGTTATTGCTAACAGTTTGTGTAATTTAGGTCACAATTTTTGTTATCGCTAACTCTTTGTGTAATTTAGGTAACAATTCTTGTTATCGCTAACTTTTTGTATAATTTAGGTAACAATTCTTGTTATAGCTAACTGTTTGTATTATTAAGGTAACAATTTTTGTTATCGCTAACTGTTTGTGTACTTAAGGTACTAATTCTTGTTATCACTAACCGTTTGTGTAATTTAAGAAACAATTGTTGTTATCGCTCACTGTTTATATAATTTAGGTAACAATTCTTGTTTTCGCTAACAATTTTTGTAATTTAGGTAACAATTCTTGTTATCGCTAACATTTTGTGTAATTTAGGTCACAATTCTTGTTATCGCTAACTGTTTGTGTAAGTGAGGTAAGAATTGTTGTAAGCGCAAACAGTATATGTGTAATTTACAATTTACTTTCTTGTTATCACTAACTGTTTGGTTAATTTAGGTATTAATTTTTGGTATCGCTAACTGTTTGTGTAATTTAGGTAAAAATCCTTGTTATTGCTAACAGTTTCGTTAAGTTAGGTAACAATTTTTGTTATCGCTAACAGTTTTTTTAATTTAGGTAACAGGTCTTGTTAGCGCCAACAATTTGTGTAAGTTAGGTGCCAATTCCTGTTATCGCTATCAGTTTTTGTAATTTAGGTAACAATTCTTGTTATCGCTACATGTTTCTGTAATTTAGGTAACAATTCTTGTTATCGCTATTGTTTGTGTATTTTAGGTAACAATTCTTGTTATCGCTAACAGTTACTTTAATTTAGGAAACAGGTCCTGTTATTGCTAACAATTTGTGTAAGTTAGGTACGAATTCCTGTTATCGCTAACCGTTTGTGTAATTTAGGTAACAATTCTTGATATTGCTGACAGTTTGTGTAATTTAGGTTACATTTCTTGTTATAGCTAATCGTTTTTGTAATTTAGGTAACAATTCTTGTTATCGCTAACAGTTTGTGTAATTTAGGTAACAAATCTTGTAATTGCTAACCGTTTGTGTAATTTAGGAAACAATTCTTGTTATTGCTAACAATTTGTGTAATTTAGGTCACAATTTTTGTTATCGCTAAGT
>JBBHKE010000777.1:0-75520 GCA_037447655.1 Zygnema cylindricum | reverse complement strand
TCCCTCCCATCACCTAGCCTCCACTCCTCTCCTATCCTAACCCCGTCCTCCCTCTTTTGGCGTCGGAAATAGGCGGAAGAATACTAATCACTATTTTCTCAAACAAATTTTTTAGCGATAACAACAAAATAACAAAAAAAAAATTTGGGGGGTAAAGGGAGAGGGGGTGCAATGAGGGGGTAGAGGGGGAGTGTAGAAATAGAGGCTATATATGATTTTGTGGAGTAACGTTAATCTCCCTTGTCACACTAAATTTGGTTTGCGGTAAGGTTGAAGGTAAGCGCCTTCGTCACTCTAAAGATGGTTTGGGGGAGACGAGGGTAAGCTCCCCCGTCATACTCAATATGATTGTGAGGGAGGGTTGGGAATCTTCTCTCTCCCTTATTCTCCCTCTCCCCCTCTCCCTCCCCCTTCTCCTTCACCTTGAGTTAATTGCATCGTTTTACTAGTTTCAAAAGTTTTGGAAGACTTTAACATTGTGCTTTTGTTTTTCTAATTATTATTATTCATCTACAATTGATCTTCGTAATTTATTGTGCAAAAAAAAAATAGTAGCTTCAAAAAAAATTGTGCTGATACAATGATTGCCTTTAAGCACCATTAAGAGGACACTCTACCCCATTTTATTGACAAAAATTGGATTTCTGCAGAATTGGGTCTTACAAATCTTGAAGGTTTGTCAAGTTTCCGATGGACGATGGAATGCTTCCACTCAGCTGGTTGTTAAATAGACGTCTGTAATACCATCCACCCCATCAAGGAGAGGTGAGGAAAACCTTAATTGTGGGGATGGGGAATGTGGGGAATGTGGGGAAAATGGGGGTGTGGGGTTAACTTCCTAGCCACATTAACTATGGTACTGGGAGCGTTTGTCTCTCCTCCCCTCTCTCTTTTCCCCCCTTCTGGCTTCCTTTCCTCTCGTGCTCTTCCCTCAAATCGAGCATAGTTACGCCGTGCGTGATTTTTTTTTTCAAATCCAAATACCTAGTATTTTTTCACGATTTTGAACTTTTCGTAAAATTCGTATGCTTTTTGCGTCCTAGGAAAAATTAGAGAAAGTGATATCGCATCACTTTTTCAAGCGAAATTTGATGAGGTTTAATATGGTTACTCATTAATTGCGGCGTAAATTGACAAAATGAAATCGCGATTTCATTTCGTTAGACATTGCTATTTACACAAACCGTCGACATTACATCAAATGAACGAGATGACAAAATCGAATTGACTTAGCTATTTTTGACCCAGCCGGACATGTTGTTACGTCACAGTTTGGTGAAAGTCAAAGTCAGTCAACGCATTTTATGGACACTGTATTTGCTCCATGCGAAAATTCATTATTTTTTGGAATGTTTTACCATGCGTTTCATACGCATGACGTACCTATGAAATTGATTTACATTGTGTTGTTTATCAAATGTAAAAAGCTTTGCAATAGTTAAACATTGTGCTTAAGTTTCTTGTTGTAAATGATAAATAACATAACAAATAGGAAGCTAAAAAAATAAAACTTATGCCAACACATTTATCGCCATTAAGCACCATTTTCGACAAAATTCTACTCCATCTAAGTAACAACAATTGGTTTTGTGTGGAATTTAATCTTACATGGATGTCAAATAAATCAGTTGACCGATGGACGATGGAATGCTTCCACTCAACTGGTTGTTGTGTAGCCACCTGTAATGCCGTCCACCCCATCAAAGAAGGGTGAGGGAAACCTCCCAAATGGGGGAAGTGTGGAAATGTGGGAAAGCGAGTGGAGCATGGGCGTAAACTCCCACATTAGCTTTGGTAGTGAGAGCGTCGGTCTCCCTTCCCCCGTTCTCTCTATTTTGCCTTTCCCTCCCTTGTCACTCTCCCTCTACATCGAGTTAAATTGTGTTGTTTATGAAATTTATAAAGCTTTGGAATATTGAACATTTTGCTTAAAAAATTTGTACTTAGTGATAAATAACATAAAATGTAGGAATTTCAAAAAATAAACTTGTGCCAACACATCTATTGCCACGAAGCACCATTTTCAACGAAATTCTAATCCATTTAGTAACAACAATTGTTTTTGAGTAGAATTTAGTCTTACAACAATTGGAGGTTTGTTAGTTGATCGATGGATGATGGAATGCTTCCACTCAATTGGTTGGTAGATAGCCCCCTGTGACGCCATCCATCCCATCAACTTCCCAACCCTCTAAATGCCTTAAGTTTATTTGTATCGAAATATAAATTGAAAAACAATCAGTGTGAACTGTTCTTATGTACGTTTATGTAATTCCTTCATTTTTGTTTTGTGTTGTTAAAGTTTCAGTCTTTTTTTTACAACTATTGAGCATTTATTACTTTGTGATGTAACAAAATACTAAAAAATATCGAACATCTTTCCTCAAGTAGTATTTCAAATTTTGCTAGAAAAAAAAAACATTGCATAGAGATATGCAATATTTTTTTAGAAATATGAAAAACAAAGCACCTTGTTTTCTCAATTTTCTGTTTACTTGGTGCTTTAAACTTTGGCTATTGTTTTTGCAGTTTCATTCCGTAAAGTAATTATTTTTACCATTTACATTCCAAAGTTTGTTAATGTTTTGAAAAAATAAACATGATTATGGAAGCCCAAACCCCCATCTCTCTTTATTTCCCCTCGCCGTTTGTCATTTATCGTCATTCTCAAGGAAATTGTACCCTATTTTGTAAATAGCATGCTGTGTGGAATTAAGTCTTACAAGTATAGGAGGTTTGACAGTTGTCCGATGGACGGTGGAATGTTTCCACTCAATTGGTTGCCATCCAGCCCCCTGTAAAACCATCCAGCCCATCAACCTCTTAATGCTTGTTTTTTGGACCGGAATATAATGAATCAAAGAAACAATGAAGATGAACTATTGCTATGAACAAAGGCGATAAATATAATTTATGTTGAATTTTAAATCGTAAACAATGGGTTAATCACCCCCCATCCCGGTTTTTCAACAAATTAAGATACAAATTCCGATGATATGCTTTTAGACGTCTAATAAAGGCTCATGCTAGCAACAATTATTTTATTTATTTAGTTTGGATTTGGTGTTGATAAAATATCTTCATTTTTTTTCAGCATTTTGAGCTTTTATAACTTTGTTGTTGAGAAAACCATCAAAAATATACAACATACCCTTCAAACACTTTTCTTATTATTTTTCAAAAACGGATCTATAGAGTGGAAGTATCCCATGTATTCTTAGATTTTAGAAAGTACAATAGTAAATGCCGCTAAATATTTTGTTTATTTAGTGCTTCAAATATTTAGAGAGGGGGAGAAACACGAGGGTTGAGACACAAAGGGAGAAATAAAAGGGCAATAGGTACAGGGAGAGAAATGAAAGTAAAGGGAGTGGGTTAAATTTAGGGGGTTGGCAAAAGGGGTTCAAAAATGGGTTCCTGGGAGGCGTTAGGAGGAAGGGGAAGAGGGGAGTAAGGGAGGGTAAAATACAAGTCTTTTTATTTTTTTTAAATCATTATTGTGGTTTATTCGAGTTTTTTGTAAATCGTAAGGTATGTTTCTTATATGTTTTAATACAAAAACGAGGGAAAGAGGGTAGTCTTTCTACCGCTTCCCAATTCTGCCCTCCCCTTATTCCTTTTTTTTCATAATTTTTTTGTCTTATTCAAGTGTTTTTTTTTCTATTTTTTTTAGAGGGGTGGGAGAGAACGGGAGTGGTTAATTGCTATTTTCCTTTGGTTATTTTTTTTGTAAAATTGGAAATTTTTGGGGAATCTTGCGTGCAATGGGTTTTCATTTTTTTTTCTAATATTTTTGTATTTTGTTTTGGTTTTCGGTATTTTTTTGGAATGCTTTATGATTTCTAGAAAAATGCAAACCGGGGTGAGGGGGGAGAAAAGAACGTGGGGAAGAGAGGGAAAGGTGTGGGGTTAAACTGCCTAGCCACATTAACCATAGTTTTGGGAGCTACTGTCCCCTTTTCCCCCTCTCCTTTCCTCTCCCCTTTTCCTCTACATCGGGTTAAACTGTGTTGTTAATAAGTCTAGAAAGATTTGGAATAGATGTCCATTTTGCTTAAAAAAATTGTGTTGAATACAATAAATAACACAAAAATAACTTCAAACAAAAAAGCTTTCCCAACAAATACATTGCAATTAAAGACCTTTTTTGAGGAAATTCTGCCCTATACTAAAAGAAATAGTTGGCTATGTGTAGAATAAGTCTTACAATTCTCGAAGGTTTGTCATTTGGCCGATGGACGATGGAATGCTTCCATTTAACTGGTTGCTACCTAGATATCTGTGACGCCATTTCACCCATCACACCCCCCCTCTTGATGCTTTTTAGTTTTTTGGGACCTCGATATCATAAACTTAGGGGAAAATCAATATGATTGTTTTGTACATTGAAAAGTCTGCAATCTGGCGTCACATGTGAAAATCGGACTTAAATTTTTGAAAACATTTTAATCATAAAAGATGGAATTCACAAGCCCCTCACCCTTTTTACAAATTGAACTCTGGAACACAAGCTTGCCTGGTGAGTTTTCAGGTTAATAATTGCACGCGACGGTCATACCATTCCTGTATTTTGTTAGTTGTGTTGCTAAAAGTCAATCAAATTAACAAAAAAAATCTTAACATACATTTCCACATTTTGAGCTTTTATCGATTTGTCATTGAAAAAACTATCAAAAAATATCCAACATCACCCCTCAAGTGATTATTTGAAATAACAAAATATATCATAGAAATATGGATGTGTTTCCAAATTATTAAAAAACAATGCATCTCCCTTATCCCACCTCTATGCTCACTCCTCTTTTCTCTCTCCATTCCCTTCCCCTCGTTTTCCCTTCCCCACCTGGCTTTGGCCTCCCTTTTCCTCCCCTCCCCTCCTATACAACCACCCCATTCGTTTACCTCACATATAAAGTGGCTCAACTCATTACCCGTCGCTAATCGGGTTATTTTTTCTATCTCTGTACTCCAAATCTATATCATCCATATCTTGCTCAGACTCCTCTTCCACTACCTCCTTTTTTTTTCCTAACGAGATATCATGGCCTCCTATTAACTGACATCCCGTTTTGTGTACTGATTTGAAATTGGTAAAGACGCATACCAGATCATTGGCCCTGTTTGTAGTTATCTAATTCTATTTTTAGAGTGAATGTCATAGGCTAACCAATTCCTCTCACATGAGCTGGCAACTAAGCACTAGGCAAGGACCCTACTTCCTACCTTTTGCATGATAGAGGTGACAGCTCCAAACTGCTGTCACCACTTCCACCTTGGTATTTTCCTCGCACAAGCTTGTGTTACCCCCTCCCAAACAAACTCTCAACACCTATGTACTTAGTGAGCTCAATGTGGGTGTTGGCCTGGTCATCCACATTAGGTAATTGCCTATCAAGAATAGTCTTCAAGCATTCTGTGACTTTAACATTTGAATGCTGCTCATAGCTTGGACTTTGGTACTCGCGATCTAGTACATAGCCAGCAACATACATAGGGCTATGTGCCATCTCCCATCTTGTTATCTAAGATGTCTTTTACTCTTTCAAAATGAGTGCAGACAGGTGCATTTTTTTGTAATTTCCCTCTTTTCTATTGAAGAGCAGTTCAGTAGCTAGTACTACCAGCTGTAGTAGGCACTAGACAGGTGCATTTTTTCGCAATTTCCCTCTTTTCTATTGAAGAGCAGTTCAGTAGCTAGTACAGCTAGTACTACCAGCTGTAGTAGGCACTAGTACAAGCAGTGGCTGCACTTTTTCGTAATTTCCCTCTCTTCTATTGATGAGAAGTTCAGTAGCTAGTACTACCAGCTGTAGTAGGCACTAGTACCGGCAGTGGACGCAGCAATACCTAGTACTACCAGCTGCAGCAGTAGCTAGTACTACCAGCTGCAGCTGCATTAGCTAGTACTGCCAGCTGCAATAGCTAGTACTAGCTGGTACTACCAGCTGCAGTAGCAGTAGTACTAGCAGTAGCAGTAGCTAGTACTACCAGCTGCAGAGCTAGTACTACCCGCTGCAGTAGGTAGTACTACCAGCTGCAGTAGCTAGTAATACCAACTGCAGTAGCTAGTACTACCAGCTGCAGTAGGTAGTACTACCAGCTGCAGTAGGTAGTACTACCAGCTGCAGTAGGTAGTACTTGCTACAGTAGCACTAGTAATGGCAGCAGCAGTAGCTAGTACTACCAGCTGCAAGTACTACGAGCTGCAGCAGTAGCTAGTACTACCAGCTGTAAGTACTACCACCTGCTGCAAGTACTACCAGCTCTAGCAGTAGCACTTGTCCTGGCAGCAGTAGCTAGTAGTAGTAGCTAGTAGCTAGTATAACCAATTGCAGTAGTTAGTACTACCAGCTGTCGTAGCACTAGTACCACTAGTACTGGCAGTGGCAGCAGCAGTAGCTAGTAATACCAACTGCAGTAGCTAGTCCTACCAGCTGCAGTAGGTAGTACTACCAGCTGCAGTAGGTAGTACTACCAGCTGCAGTAGGTAGTACTACCAGCTGCAGTAGGTAGTACCAGCTGCAGTTGCACTAGTACTGGCAGCAGCAGTAGCTAGTACTACCAGCTGCAAGTACTACCTTAGTACTACCACCTGTAAGTACTACCACCTGCAAGTACTACCAGCTGCAATAGCAGTAGTACTACTAGCAGCAGCACCACTAGTACTAGCAGCACAACTTCTACTAGCAGCAGTAGCACCAATAGTTATAAAAAACAAAAAAAGGAGCTTTGATATATCGCGATACGATATATTGGCGATATATCGGCTAAATATCGTGATATTTAGCTTTCCGATACATCGAAGTGATATATCGATTATCGAGTACCTAAAACTCAGTACATATCGAATATCGGCAAGTGGTCCTCGATACCCAACACAACATAAAATATTGTTTGGGGAGGGGTAAGTGTAAGCTCCCACGCCACGCTAAAATTGGTTTTTGAAAGGGAGGGGTGAGGGTAAGCGTCCGTGTCGCACTAAATATGGTTTAGGGGAGGGGAAACGCTAAGTTCTCTTATCACATTAAATATGGTTAACGGGGGCGTCAGTTCCCCTTGTTATCATAAATATGATCTGGGGGACGTATGAAGGTTAGCGCCCCTACCGCCCTAAATATGGTTCAGAGGAGAGGTGAGGGTACGTTTGTCACACTAAATTTGGTTTCGAGAGGAGTGAGATTAACCTTCCCTATCACACTAAATGTCGTTTGCGAAGGGGTGAAAATAAGCTTTTCGAAGTGGTTTGAAAGTGAGCTTTTACTCATTCTAAATTCGTGTCGGGAGAGGGGTGAGAGAAAGCTCCCCTGTTACACTGAATATGGTTGGAGGTGTAGGGGAAGATTAAGCCCTTCTGGTGCATTAAATATAGTTTAAAGGGTGAGGGTAATTTCCTATGTCACGATAAACATGGTTTGGGGGATAGGTGATGGTAAGCTCCCTTGTCACACTGAATATGGTTTGGAGAGAAGTGAGGGTAAGCTCCCCCATCACACTAAATATGGTTTGGTAGAGGATTGAGGGGAAGTTCCCTTCCGACACTAAACATGGCTCGGGAGAGGGATGAGTATATGTTCTTTTATCAAAATAAATATGGTTTGGGGGAGGGGTTAAAGTACGCTCCCCCGTCACACAAAATATTGTTTGGGGAAGGTGAGGGTAGCTTCCATTGTCACATGGAATATCTTTTGGGTTAGGGGTGAGGTTAAGCACAGTTTCTCACACTAAATATGATTGTGAGGGAGGAGGGAGAATGTGGGGAGTGGGGGTTGGGGTGTGGTGTTAAGCTCCCCAACCACATTAAATACGATGTTAAAGTTGGTTCCTCCCTCCCTCTCTCCTCCCCTCCCCCCCTCTCACCCCTTCCTCTCTTCTCGCCTCCCACTCCCCATCTCCCTCCCCTTCGCCTTCCACCTCTACTATCCTTCCGTCATTTATCAATTTTAAAATTTTTGGTAGATCTTAACACTACATATGTTTTCTTGTAAATAATTGACCACCTACAATCAATCTTCATAATTTAAAGTGCCAAAAAAATGAGTAACTTACAAAAAAAAGTTGTTAACACACTCATTGCCATAAAACACCATTTTTGTGGATATTCTTCCCTATTCTAAAAGTAACAATTAGCTTTGTGTAGAATTTAGTCTTACACGATTTGGACGTTTGTCAATTGACCGATGGAAGATGGAATTCTTCCACTCAACTGGTTACCGTTTAGATTTCTGTGACGCCATGAACCCCATTAACCCCATTAACCCCCAGCTTTTAAATGCCTTTTAGTTTCTTTGGACCAGTTTATAAAAAAACTAAATAAAAATAAGATCTCTTGTTAGGTACATTTGTAGGCCTCTAATCTTAATTCACACTCATCAAAATGAATAGCCATTATTTAAGACAAATTTTCAATTGTAAATGGACTCCACACCCCTCACCATTTTTTCAAATTGAACTATGGAACAGCATTTGAAAGCCAAGTAAACAATGAGGTTTAAGAAATACAATTTTTGTTCATCACAATGATGAGTCATATGATATAAACCTCACAAAGAGTGCATTTACAGCAAATGGTCAAAAAACAAACACATGATAAGAACCTCCCTTTTTTCCCCCACCCTCCTCTATTCTAACGAGCAAAAAAAAAAAAAAAAATTAAAATGTGAACCTCAGCTGGTTTTTACCATCTTTATCGATTATTCATTCACTTGTTTTTCCTTTTTCCCAAATGACATGAAATACATCCCCTTTCCTACTGTCCACCAACAAGTATTGTAGTTATGTGAGTCCTAGTAAAAATCATCCCTCTTACAATAGATCTTCATAATTTATTGCACAAAAAAATAGTAACTTAAAAACATAAAAATTGTGCCAACACATTCATTGCCATTAAGCACGATTTCTGAGGAAATTATACCCCATTTTAGAAATAGCAATTGGGTTTGTGTAGAATTAAGTCTTACAAAATATACAGTTCTGTCAGTTGACCGATGGACTCCGGAATGCTTCCACTCAACTGGTTGTTATGGTTGTTATGTAGATATCTGTGACGTCATCCTCACCATCAACCCCTCCATTTCTAAATGAGTCCGATTTATTTGGACCCAAATATAAAAAAAATTAGTATGGACTATGCTATGTACGTTTATAGGGATCTTATATCACATAAGACTCCTAAAATTTAATATTCATAATTTATGATGAATTTTCAATTGTAAACGATGGACTTGACACTCCCCCATCCCACCTTTTCACAAACTAAAATGTGTAACACAAGCTTATGTGACATGTTTCATCTTTACCAACCAAAGTTATAATGAGATTTGAAAATACAATTTTTTTTGCAGAATAAATACATTGTTATGGTTTCCTCTTGAACACAGCAAAAATTTACCAAACCCCCAACACGCTCCCCTACTCCCCTCATAAACCTTTGTGTTTTTTGTCCATCATATTAAGGTGGCCAATAATATAGAACTCCCCATAGTTTTTTAAATTTTTGCATGGTTTTCTAATGAAGGGGACGACCTGATACATTTATAACAAACACAAACAATCAAAAAGAAAAATACATATGATAAAAACCTCTCTTTTTCCCCCTACGCCTTTCCATTTTTTTGATCGAAAACAAAATTTAAAAGAAATAAAAGTCAAAAATTCAAATCTCAGATATTGTTTACCACAATCATTCATTATTCATTTGCTTTACTTTCTTTTTTTTCATATGATATGGAAAATATCTCCCCTCCCAGTATCCACTCACAGTTCTTGTAGCTTTGTGAGGTTGCCGATCTCCGCCGCAATTTTCCCCCTCAGGCCTTTATTATCTAAATATCTGCATGTAAAAAATCCTAAAAAATCGCAAAAAACCTTAAAAAAGCCATTGATCGCCAAATGAGGTATCCTTTTTTGCCCTCTTACTCACACCCCCTCCCCTCCTCTCCCCCCCCTCCTTTTCCCCGGTGCACCCCCTAAGCCTCGCCAGCGCCCAAGCATCCGCCTTATAGCGCATTGCAGCAAAGAATCCGACCAGTCTGTGAGGACAAATTCAATGCGGTTTTCAGTGCGAAATTCAGTGCGAAATTCAATGCGGATGAAAACGCATCGTAGCAGAGATTGCACGCAGTGACAATGGGAGTAAAAAATTTAGTGCGTTTTTTAGTGCGAAATTCATTGCAGATTCTTTGCAGCAGAGAGTGCACGCAGTGACAATCTAAGTAAAAATTCAGTGCGTTTTTCAGTACGAAATTCAGTGCGGATAAAAACGCATCGCAGCAGAGAGTGCACGCAGCGACAACGTGAGTACCAATTCAGTGCTTTTTTTAGTGCGAAATTTAATGCGTTTTTAGTGTGAAATTCAGTGCGGATAAAAAAACATCGCGGCAGAGAGTGCACGCGGCGGCAGTAGCCAGCACTCACATCCGGCGCACTCGTCCGTCGGCGTCGCATCCGACGGGCCCTCCGCACCTCGTCGGCAGCGCGAACGCCTCCTTGTTCTCGATGGCCTTCCGCATCGCCCACAGCGCCGCGCCTGCAGAGGCCGCACGGGAGCCAATCAGACAGACGCTTCACACGTGTGAGCGACTGGAGAACGAGCTGGTGCGAAAGGGAGAGGAAAGAGAGAGGCGTGGAGCTTATTACCGTCTCCTGCATAGATGGATGCAACCAAGGTGGGTGCCACGTGGCACAAGAAAAGCAGCATCGTATTCCTCATGGTCCTCGCGACCGCCATGGCTGCTAGCTCGCCACGTGGGGAGGTTTTTTTCAAAAAAAAAGACACGTGGTGGTTTGTTTTACTAATGATGATGACGGTTTTAGTGGATCGAGTAGGGCTTTTGAGTTTAGAAAACCCTAATTTTTCCTTCCCTCACAATGTGAAGCGAAACTTCAAACTTCAAACGTGGTAAGTGGAAAGAATCTGCCGCCCATCCGTACATTTCTCGTAAAACGGTCCACTTCCATTTGTCGGTTTCTGCCATCGTACGGACCGCCCATTTGTACCATTCACTATATAAGGTCCAATTATATTTGTAGGGCTCAGCGATATTCGTACACGCTGTTTGTTATGACGTCATCAAAACTGGAAGCGAGGATTTGGACGGTGGCCTGGTGGTGTACTTGTTTGTTTACTTTGGGAACTAGGTGCATCCGTACGGTCGTACACTACGGCCAATGTCCATGGTGACGAGACCCGTTGTCAATCATGTCTTGTGGGACAATGGTTGGAGATAACGCAATTCTTAGGGTGGAATTCCATTACGCCGTCCCAGTAAATGTACAGTAAATTCTACTGGCAACGTTTACTGGAAGACTATTCCATTTTGTCGGGCCAGTAACAAACCTTCCTCAATTATGATTAGCGCCACGTAGGTTAGAGTCCAGATTTGAAAATCTTAAATAAAATCTTCAAACGGAAAGTCAGAACGAAATATCTGTACGGCCGGAGGTAGTTAATGATTCGTACGTAAAGTTTGCGGCCAGATTTTTGATTTTGAAAACGGAAATCAAAATTTCGAAACGGAATGGCAAAAAGACGCGGCAAACTTTGAAGGTCGCGGCAAACTTTGAATGTCGGTGGATGTCAGACGGAGCATGCGAAAAAAATTTCGGCTCACTTGCATCCAGCGTGGCAGGCGGCACATGGACCGTACGACGTAGGCACATGGCCTATACGACGTGTAGACCTGTGATCGCTTGTTCAAAGCAGATATTTTTTTTCTTTTTCACGTGTACCAATGGTACACGTCTAGTATCGTACAACTCTCCTCGCGAGGAGAGTGTCGTGACACTGGATGATGTGCGTGATTGCTTCGCGGATCTGAAAAAGTGGAATATCCAACGGCCAGAAATTGCGCCTACATCATTAGAGCTTTCCGACAGTTTTCCAGTAACGATTTTTCGTCTGACAATTTTTTTTAAGGTACGGAGTGGTACGGATATGTACGAGCTTGTACGGCGTCCAGTGACGAACCACACTTTTCTTCTAATGGAATTCCACCCTTAGAGCGTTGTTCCATTAGGCGGTCTCAGTAAACGTCGAAAATTCGTTTACTGAAGCGACCGTTCCATTGTGTCGGGTCAGTAACCGACATTTTATTTGCGTTGCACAGTTTTATTGGTCCACGTCGTAGATGAACGTGATTCTGGTAATCTTTACAGAATCTTTGAAAGCAAGTTGCGACCACACATTTTTATCAACGAAGGTAAAAAGTGACTCGTACGACGTATTGAATAAAATTTGTACGGGCGGACGAAACTTAGGATTTGTAAAAACGTACGAAAATGTCAGAATGGTTAGTGGATGGCGACAGACGCGTGAAACAATATCCTCCGTCAAAAATTTTATTGCGGCTTCCGGTGGCCTCGAATCCTCCCTGGCGGAAGGCACATGTCATGTGCGACGTGTACCCACCTGGTCGCGCGGTCATCGTAGATATTTGTTCACTTTTCCACGAGGCACGATGCAATTCGTTCAGGCGCTGAGAATTGACCTACTCGGGGTCACTTGTTGCGAACTGAAAGTGTCAGACGATGTCATATCCGATTATGCATCCGACGGTCCACATTAACGCCCATAAACATGGAGAATCAAATCCCTCATTCAGTAGCCTTGTTTTTCTGACATTTTATTTTTTTTGGTACGGCACTGTACAAAACAGTACGGCTTTCAGTAGACAACGTCATTTTTTCCCTAATGGAACCTTGCCCTTATTGGTCGAAATAATTGTCTTGTAGCCAGGATATGTGCACGCTACAGTACATTACCGTACAGTACTGTTCTGAACTTTAGTCCTTTGACTTTTTAGGCGATGAAAACCTGTTGCACGTCTTTTTTTTTTTTTTTTGTGTTCGCTAACATCGTGCAACTCTGTAATTGATGAACAGCAATTGGACATGTATTTTTCTGTAGGATATAGATTGACGCCACGTCATCATCGAGACCGCATTCGATCACGCATATGGTCCACGTAAGCAGTTTCATCTGCACTTTTTGAAGCAGAAAAATTTGCGTTTTCATTCGACGGCCGAGATGTAATGGAAAATGGGAAGCTCTCTGTGGCGGGAGTCTCTTTGAGTCCTGTCGGTCAAAAAAAGACAAAAGAAATGGAGCGGCTTTTTAGTTTTTACCAGTCAATAACGGTTGTACGGCAGAGCTGTTTTCATGCGTTTTGAAAAGAGTGCACACACATGATCTAATGTAGACAAGTGAAATCGTACTAATGACTCTCTATAATTTGGATGTTCGCCGTCAAAACATTTCAATAATTCCAAACGACGAAATTGTCAGAATACGTTACTGTACTGTAGCGGATTCGTACAGCTATGTGAGTACCGTACGGTTGGAAAAGCGGACAACAATCGTCATTAGTGTACGGCCGGAATGGCTTCGAAAAGTTTTGACTTGTACTCTATTTGTACGTTATTTGTCCGTTTGGTTCTATCCATAGTTCAAAAGTAGGCGTTTCTATTGTAGGCCTTTTGTAGGCGCCTTTATAGTAAGTTGTGTTATGGGCTTTTCATGTGATCTTCTTAGATCGCTCCTTTGATCAGCGACCGTCCGATCGTCCGAACCTGACGGTTTAAAAAAAAAAATACCTCAAAACTCACAGAAAAATAATTTTTCGTCCGAATGTTTTTCAAAATTTAGACATGACGTTTAATTCTCTATCGATCGATGTGCAACTCAACCCTGTTACTATTTTTTTTCCTTTTGCGACCAATACAATATGGGTCTTAAGGTCATATTGTATGTTTTACTAGTGTTGTGTATCGGTAAGGATTTGCCGATAACCGATATGGGCCTTTTTTCGGGTACCCGATAATCGATATATTGGTACGATATATCGACATCGGTCTTATCGCCGATAAGTAGCCGATAATATCGGGTAATTATCAGCGATAATGCCGATAACGATAATTATCGGCGATATCTGTACGGACCGTACAGATAAATGTACGGTTTGTACACTCAACTGTACGTCATATTCTCCGGACGTGTACAAGCATAGAAAGTACTGTAGCCGCCATGAAATCTGTACGATTTTGATACGGATCCAATAAAAACGATGCACCTTTCACATCCGACGCCATGGCTTTGTCCCTTAATTCCTTGAGATCCACTAGGGACCTGCCACGTGTCAATCTGTCGGCTTTTTTGGCAAAAGCTGCCAAAAGAGCCATTCCGGGATGCCGGCGCTCACGCTGGCCCGTCCGTTCGTGTTTTCTCATTCCAAGTCGTCCGTTCGATTCCGGCGGCGCGCAAAATGTTATTTTGCGTCCGTTGTACTTTTGTGTCCGCCGTCCTTTTCCAGTTCCATGTTCACCAGTTTTTCAGTAAATTTCCGTACGTCGCCGTAAAATTTTTGTTCAGTTAACCAGCAAACGTTTATGCGCCGCGTTTACGGTAATAAATTGCAGTTAAACTGTAACGGAACAGATTTTTATACATGGCATGCCAAAATCAATAAAATAATACAGTATGCTATAAAGTACTATTGTACGCATACTATATATTTTTTAGGTTATCGCCGATATGGAATTTGTTGGTCCCAGACCGATATATCGGAAGCTCTGACCGTTCGATAACCGATAACTATCGGTATCGGTGTTATCGCGATAAGTTTTTTACCGATACACAACACTATGTTTTACACACAATAGGCATATTGTATGGGCCTACTTTCACCTACTTTTAAACTATGGATAAAAGTTAGAATGTTAATCCCAAGCGTACCCGTTGCCCCAGTACGGAAAGATGTACGGTTTAGATTGATTCGCTTACCGGCGTAAGGACGGTAAGAATGCAGCAAGTACACTGTACGAAGATTACAAGAGAAAACCTTTTCTTTCGGATTTCTATGCGTAGATTAATTTGTTCGATCTTTACTTTAAAACACGATGTCAAAATAACAAGTACTCGCCGTACTCGGCAAGAGTACAAAACGAACTCTGTTTCAGTGTTTCGAGACTTCCTGATTGCCTTGTGACTCTGGTCTACACTGCCTTCCAAGCGGGGAAACCGGAAAGAGTTAACAGATGCATGAAATTTTATATTTAAGACTCTCAATTTTTTCAGCCAATCAAGTGTTCGGTGAAGATTAGGCGTGATATATTTCTTTTTTTGTAAAGTTTTATGAACTTAATAGCTAAATACCGTATGTTTACTCATCAATTATTGCCAATTATTGCAACATCATGATTTAATACCTGATTTAAGGGCTTCGGTATTTCATTTTTCCTATAATTCAACACCTCCACTCTAAATTCGTTCGATATACAACATTACCATTTTATCATTTCTTATATCGGTTGGTGCAATTTCGTGCTATTTGAGGAAGTTATTTAAAAGTAAAAAGTAAAAACACTTTATAATAATTTTAGTCCGTACATATGCATCAACAATGTCACATATTTTCTTCCGTGTTTGAATCGACCATAAGCAATAATATCGAAACAAAGACAAGAATTTATATTTTTACAAGATTAATTATTTCAAAAACATTCCTTAGATTTTCCTTCAGATGTAGTGGCAAAGAAAAGAGAAGCATCATAAAGTGTCAAAAATATATGACATCAAAAAGGTTTCAAGGAGACAGAATCTCAAAAAAGGTTTCGTATTATCACTTAAAAATTTTACTTTTTCTCCCTCAACCATTTCACCAAATCACATTCCAGACTTAAGAAAGCATTTCCATCACGCCAACCAAAGTATGTTTAAAACGAAAAAGCTGTAAAAAAAAAAAAAAAAGCAAACCATCATTGTGTCCTTGATATATTATGTTTTCCCTAATTTGTGACATAACCAAAAAAATATTATGTTTTTCGAGTCATAAATATTCTCCTTTTCATCCACCTTGTCGGAAAGGAACTCCATCTCCTAGGGTGTTTATAGTGCCACGTGTCTGTATCCACTAGTGTCTAAAATCCATTTTTTTCCATTTTGAAGTCAAATATGGTCCAAGCCTTTCAGCCAATCCCAGTCCTTCTCTATGGAAGACTCGATCGAAACCGGTACAAGTCAAACAGGAGGCGGCTTCCCTGCTTTCAAAAAAAAAAAACAAAAAAAACAAAAAAACATAGAGGATAGAGGTTATTCCCAAATAGAGAGGATGGATAAAGGCACCAAGGGTTACTATAGGGCAGTCATAACAAGGGGCTTTTATGGCCTAAAAAAACCCAAAACCTGAGTTAAATTCCCTTAACCAACGTGACATCTACACCGCGAATCGTTATTAGCGTCAATGTTTTTTTCGCCACTTAAAACATATTTTTTCCGTACACACTTGTCGGATTTTTGATCTGAGACTCCCAATCGGAAGCTGAGAATGTTACCTTTCAATCACAACCGTCAGATCCACAATCCGACAATTGTGTACGGGGAAAAGATGTTTTAAGTGGCAAAAAGAACCTTGACGCTAATAACGATTCGCGGTGTACTTTACTGCCAAAACATATAATGAAGCAATTTTAAGCATTTTTATTCTTCCTTTTATTGTTTGGAAAAACGGCAAATTTCTTAGCTTCTTATAATGGAAAAATTGTAGGTAAGCTATCTCAGTAGCTTAAGGTAAATTGAGAAATTGTCCTGTTTTTTGTTTGGGCAAAAGGAGGATGTCACGTCACGTTATCCACTCCATATGATGGGATCATTTTGAGCCATAGTGTTTAAATTGACAACATAAACATTCTTATTTATTTTAGTTATTTACTTATAATATCATTATTGTCAATTGATCAATAGACAAGGTGACGTCACGCTGTCACGCTGTAACGGGATTTAGTTTTACTCACTGTAACATTAATTTAAATTTTTTAAGAGTAACAAAAATGAGAATATGACTATGTTGGGATACAAACATTATGGGTGTGATTTTTAAAGTGGTTTTTTACATTTTTAGAGTAAATGTTGGTGGGTATTCATGAAAGATTGATAAAATTATAACATATTGTGTATCTTATTATATCTTATTAAACTGTAAAAAAAAACCTTGTTTACTTCTCCATGGTCTATAAGATGCATCACATTATTATTATAAAAGGTAAAAAAAAAAATTGCAGAAAAAAAATGAACAAATTCAAATTCTTTTCATTCAGATTCTCCAAAAACCCTAATCTTTCAGTATGTGAAAATTTATGTGTAATTTTCCCAACTACCGACAAAAAAAAAATGAGCTTAAACTACCACATACCACATTTTTGAAAAAAAAAATGATTGGACTGTGCCTAATTATTTTTATAAATTAATTTTGGAGAATTTTTTTTTTTTCTTTTTTCTTTTTTTTTCTTTCTTTTTTTTTTTTTTTTAAATCTCGGCTAGCATGGCTACACTTAAAATAGTGTAAATGATTAACAAGGATATAATCTAAAAAATAAAAATTAAAATACCAACACTATTATTGTTTGAGATTTTAAGAACGTGGAACACGACGAAGGATGGGGAGGGGAAGGAGGATAGAGAGGGGGAGGGGAGGAAGTCGGGCAAACGATAAAGGAGGCAGTGAGGGGAAGGGAGGGAAGGGGAAGGGAGGAGGAGGGGAAGAGGAGGGAAGAGGGGAAGGGAGGGGTGGAGGAACGGGGGAGGAAGGAGGAAAATGAGGGGGGGGGAAGGGGAGGGGAATTTAGAGGTGGAAGGTGGTGGACCAGGAGGACTTGTCAATGGAAAGCCTTAGATCCCTTTTTATTTGTGGTAAATACTGTTGTTCAAAAATATATTTAATTATAAGGAATTGTTAACAACTGGCATCAGTTGCCAAAAATCGAAAAACTTTTGAAAAATAGTGAACGTTTGTGCAATGAAACGAGAATGCTTAAATATAAAAACCCAAAAGATAACAACTGATTCAAACTTCCATATGTACTTCCATATGTATATATTACCGCAAAACTGAAAAGTGTGAGACGCCCGAGACCACAACACCGGAAATCGTGTATATTTTCTTTTGTTGTGAAAAGGCAATCTATTTTTTTACGTATATTTCTACTGTTTTTGAAAGGCAATCCATTTTTGAAGGCAATCCATTTTTCTCGCACCCAAAATCGCCACAAAAAATCGTACATTTGCAAGTATATTTTCTCGCCGCGTCGGTGTAGCCTTCGTTGCAAGCACACACACGTGTCCCATTTGTCCCATTAGAGCAGATACCACCTCCCCCGCAAACTCCTCTGACTTGCGTCGCGTCGCAAAACGCGTTACAATCGCTTTTACTTCGTTGAACGTCGGATCCGCATAAATATCCATTTGGGATTTTAAAGTTAAATAGACAATTTCCAAAAATAACGATACACAACGAGCGTTGGGTAAATTGTACAAGGGGCCCGATGATATAGTTGTTTACAATATGACTGTTAACATAAAAAACGTCAAAAGTATTCGTCAAAAATAGAAAAAACAGTTAGCGATTTCTAAATTTTTTATTTCATTTGCACAAGATTGATTTTTTTAAAACCATAAACAAAAATAGAGAATGACAAAAAAGAAGTAAGGTGTCAATCAAGAACAAATTAAAAAGAAAAATCCAAAGATTTAGGAAAGTAATTTAACGGGTAGTAAAGTTGGAAAAGCGAGAGGGAGAGTGAGGAGGTGATTTGTTTTCCTAATTAGAATTATTCATCTACAATCGATCAAAAAAAATGGTGCTAGTACAATTATTGCCTTTACGCACCATTAAGAGGGACACTTTTACCCCATTTTAGTGACAAAAAAAATGGTTTTTTGAAAAATTGGGTCTTACAACTCTTGAAGGTTTGTCAGGTTTCCGATGGAAGATGGAATGCTTCCACTCAGCTGGTTGTTATATAGACGTCTGTAAAAAAATCCACACTATTAATGGTGGTGAGGAAAATCTTCCTTGTGGGGGTGGGGGGAATGTGGGGAAAAAAGGGGTGTGAGGTTAAGCTCCCTAGCCACATTAACTGTGGTATTAGGAGCGTTTGTCTCTCCTCCCCCTCTCTCTCTCTCCTTTACCCCTTTTTGGCTTCCTTTCCTCTCGCGATCTCCCTTTAAATCGAGCATACTTACGTCACGCGTGATTTTTGGTTTTTCAAATCCGAATATGTAGTATTTTTTTCACGATTTTGGACTTTTCGTAAAATTCGTGATAGTGATGTGCGAAATTTGACGAGTTTTAAGACGATTACTCATTAGTTTTGGCGAAATTAATATATTTGACGGCGTATATTTGACGAAATGAAATCGCGATTTCATTTTGCTAGACATTTTTATTTACACAAAGTGTCGATATTGCATCGAACGGACGAAAATGACAAAATCGAATTGACTTAGTTATTTTTCACCCGACCGACCTTGTTGTTACGTCACAGTTTGGCGAAAGTCAAATTCAGTCAACGCATTTTATGGACAACGTATTTACTAAAAAAAATTGCGAATATTCATTATTTTTTGGGTTGTTTTACCATGCGTTTCATACGCATGACGTACCTATGAAATTGATTTACATTGCGTTGTTTTATCAAATTTCAAAAAGCTTCGCAATAGTTAACCATCGTGCTTAATTTTTTTGTTGTGAATGATAAATAACATAAAAAAATAGGAAGTTAAAAAAAATAAAACTTATACCAACACATTTATCGCCATTAAGAACCATTTTCGAGGAAATTATAATCCATTTTAGTAACAACAATTGGTTTTGAGTAGATTTTAGTCTTACAAGACTTGAAGGTTTTTCAGGTTTCCGATGGACGATGGAATGCTTCCACTCAACTGGTTGTCGTGTAGCCACCTGTGACGTCATCCACCCCATCAAAGAGGGGTGAGGGGATAGTCACCCAATAGGGGAGGTGAGGAAATTTGGGGAAAAGGGGTGAGGGGTGAGGTGGGAAATTTGGGGTTAAGCTCCCTAGCCACATTAGCTTTGGTATTGAGAGCGTCGGTCTCCTTTCTTCCTATCTCTCTACCCCCTCTCTTTGCTTTCCCCTCCCCTCTGACTCTCCCTCTACATCGTGTTAAATTGTGTTGTTTATCAAATTTATAAAGTTTTGGAATATTTGAACATTGTGCTTAAAATTTTTGTACTTAGTAATAAATAACATAAAATGTAGGAATTTCAAAAAAATAAAATTAACCCAACACATTTATTGAAATGAAGCACCATTTTCGACGAAATTCTAATCCATTTTAATAACAACAAATTTTTGTACTAAATTGATAAATAACATAAAATGTAGGAAATTTCAAAAAAATAAAATTAACCCAACACATTTACTGCCTTGAAGCACCATTTTCGAGGGAATTATAATCCACTTTAATAACAACAATTGGTTTTGAGAAGATTTTTGTCTTACACGACTTGGAGGTTTGTCATTTGACCGATGGACGATGGAATGTTTCCACTCAACTGGTTGTTAGATGTCCCTCTGTGACGTCATCCATCCCATCAACTCCCCAACCCTCTAAACGCCCTTAAGTTTATTGTGACGTCATCCATCCCATCAACTCGCCAACCCTCTAAATGCCCTTAAGTTTATTTGGACCGGAATGTAAATTGAAAATCGTTCCTTTTCTTACAACATATTGAGAATTTATCGCTTTTGTGACGTAAAAAAATATTGAAAAAATATCCGACATCTTTCCTCAAGTAGTATTTTAAAATTTTGCTAGAAAAAATAAACAATTCATAGAGATAAGCACCATAATTAATATGGTTGGGGAGCTTAACCCCACGCACTCCCTCGCCTTCCCCGTATCCCCCCCTTGTCCCCCACAATCATATTTAGAGTTCGAAAAAGCTTACCCTCATCCCTCCTCCAAACTATATTCAGTGTAATATTTACCAATACTCAAAATATGATCGGAGGGGAGGGGAGAGGAGGGGTAAAACTGTACCCCATTTTGTACCCCATTTTGTAAATGACATGTGTGAAATTTAAACTTACAAGTAAAGAAGGTTTGTCAGGTTTCCGATGGACGATGGAATGTTTCCACTCAACTGGTTGTTATCCAGCCCACTGGAAAACCATCCATCCACCCCATCAACCTCTTAATTTTTGTTTAACCTCTTAATTTTTGTTTATTTGGCCCGGAATATAAGGAATTAAAAAAACAACGAATATGGACTATTGTTATGAACATTGGGTAGGGCTATAATTTAGCTTCACACTCGAGAAAACCGATAAACTGTAATTTACGTTGAGTTTTAAATCGTAACCAATGGGTTAGATACCCTCCATCTTGGTTTTTCAATAAATGAGGATATATTTTCCGATGATATGCTTCCAGATGTCTAATAAAGACTCGTGTTAGCGACAATTATTTTATTTATTTATTTTGGATTTTGTGTTGATTAAATCCATTTTATTTTTTTTTCAGCATTTTGAGCTTTTATAACTTTGTGGTTGAGAAAACCATCAAAAATATACAACATACCCCTCAAACACTTTTTTTATTATTTTTTCAAAAACAGAACTATAGCGTGGAGATATCCCATGTATTCTTAGATTTTGGAAAATACAACATTAAATGCCGCTAAATTTTATGTTTATTTAGTGCTTCAAATTTTTAAAAAAGGGGGAGACACGCGAGGGTTGAGAGACAAGGGGAGAAATAAAAGGGTATAGGGAGAGATATGAGGGTAAAGGGAGAGGGTAAATTTAGGGGGTTCAAAAATGGGTTCCTGGGAGGCGTTAGGAGGAAGGGGACGAGGGGAGTAAGGGAGGGTAAAATTCAAGTCTTTTTTGTTTTTTTTAAATCATTATGGTGGTTTATTTGAGTTTTTTGTAATTTGTTTTTTTTTTCGTAAGGTATTTTTCTTATATATTTTAACAGATAAACGAAAGAAAGAGGGTAGTCCTACTTTTCCTTTTTTTTCATATTTTTTTGTTTTATTCAAGTGTTTTTTTTTCCTATTTCTTTTAGGGGAGGAGGAGAGAGCGGGAGTGGTTATTGTTATTTTCCTTTGGTTAATTTTTTTGTAAAATTTGAAAATTTTGGGGAATCTTGCGTGCAACGGGATTTCATTTTTTTTTTAATGTTTTTGTATTTTGTTTTGGTTTTCGGTATTTTTTTGAATGTTTTATTATTTCTAGAAAAATGCAAACCGGGGTGAGGGGGGAGGAAGGAAAGGTATAGAGGTGTGGGAAAGAGAGGGAAAGGTGTGGGGTTAAACTGCCTAACAACATTAACCATAGTTTTGGAAGCTTCTGTCCGCCTTTTTCCCCTCTCCTTTCCCCTCCCCTTCCCCCTTTTCCCCCTCTCCTTTCCCTCCCCCTCTCCTTTCCCCTCCCCTCTTCCCCTACATCGGGTTAAACTATGTTGTTAAAGAATCTAGAAAGATTTGGAATAGATGAAGTTAAAATTTTTGTGTTGAATATGAAAAATAACACAAAAATAACTTCAAACAAAAAATCTTTCCCAACAAATTCATTGCAAATAAGGACCTTTTTTCAGGACATTCTACCCTATACTAAAAAAAAAAGAATTAAGTCTTACAATTCTCGAAGGTTTGTCATTTGACCGATGGACGATGGAATGCTTCCATTTAACTGGTTGCTGCCTATATACCTGTGACGTCATCACCCATCACACCCCCCCCCAATTTAAATGCTTTCTTGTTTTTTGGGACCTTAATATTATAAACTTAGGGAAAAATCAATATGATTGTTTTGATTGTACATTGAAAAGGCTCCAACCTAGCGTCACATGTGAAAATCGATGACTTAAATTTTTGAAAACACTTTAATCATAAAAAATGAATTGACAAGCTCCTCACCATTTTCACCAATTGAACTGTGGAATACAAACTTGCCCCTCCCCCTCCCCCTCCCCCTCCCGTTCCCCCTCCCCCCACAAGCTTGCCTGGTGAGTTTTCGAATTAATATTTGCACATGTTTGCGGCGTTTATATCATTCCTGTGTTTTTGGTATTTGTGTCGCTAAAAATCAATCAATTTAACAAAAAAAATCTTAACATAAATTTCCAACATTTTGAGCTTTTACCAATTTGTCATTGAAAAAACTATCAAAAAAACATCCAACATCACCCCTCAAGTGATCATTTGAAATAACAAATTATAACATAGAAATATGGGATGTGTTTCCAAAAAATTTAAAAACAACGCATCTTGCTTATCACACCTCTAGGCTCACCCCTTTTCTTTTCTCTCTATCTATATCTATTGTGGTTTATTCGATATATATATATAGATATATATATATATACATTATATATATATATATATATATATTTTTTTTTGTTTTTTTGTAACGTATTTGTTTTGTATATCATAAGTAAAAAAAGAGTTGGAAAACAGGCGATTTAAAAAAAAAAAATTGGAAAAAAGGCGGTTTTTTTTTCGCAGGAAAAGAAAAGAGAGAGAGAGGTAGGAAGGTGGAAAAAATGGAGGTAATGTCTCCCCTCGCTTGTCATGTTTCAATGCTTTTGAACACCACAATAAATATGGTGTAGGCAGGGATGAGGGTAAATTCTCGCATCTCACTAATTATGATTTTGAGAGAGTTGAGGGTAAGCTCCCTTTGTTAGCGTAAATATGGTTTGGGGTATGGGTGAGAGAAAGCTCGTTCATCACACTAAATTGGAAAAGGGGGGGCGAATGAGGGTAAGCTCATTTGTCACACTAAACATGATTTCGGCGAGGGATGACTAAAAGCTCCCGTGCCCCACTAAGTATGGTATAGGGAGGGATGAGGGTTAAATTTTATGTCACTAAATATGGTTTGCGAGAGGGGTGATGGACAACTCCCTTGTCATACTAATATGGTTTAAGAAAATGTTGAGGTTAGGATCCCCAATCACATTTAATATGGTTGGTGGAAGGCGTAAGTTCTCGCCCACACTAAGTATGTTTTGCAAACGTGAGGGTAAGTTCCCCCATCATCCGAAATATCTTTTCGGGGAAAGGTGAAAACAAGCTTTCTTGTCACACTAAATATGGTTAGGGGAAGGAAGACGTTAAGCTCCCCTACCAAACTTATGGCGGAGGGGTAAAGATACACTGACGCGGAATATATTTAGGAAGAGGTAAGAATACAATATTTTGTCCCACTAAATATGGTTTAGGAAAGAGGTGAGGGTAAGCCTCCATCTCACACCAAATATGGTTTGGTAATGGGCGAGAGTAAGCCCCACCTGTCATTCTAAATATGGTTTGATGGAGTCGTTAGGGTAAGCTCCCTCGTCACACTAAATATGGTTTAGGGGTCTTTTATCTCTAAATATGGTTTGGAAAAGGGTGAGTAAAAGCTCCGTGTCACGCAAAATATAGTTTGTGGGAGGGGTGAGGGTAAGCTTCCGTGTCACACTAAATATGGTTTAGGGGAGGGGAAGCGGTAAGCTCTTTTATCGCATTAAATATGGTTTACGGGGGGTGTAAGTTCCCCTTGTTATTGTAAATAAAATTTGGGGGACGTATGAAGGTAAGCTCCCCTACCACCCTCAATATGGTTCGAGGGAGAGGTGAGGGTACGCTTGTCACACTAAATTTGGTTTCAAGAGTGAGGTTAACCTCCCCCATCACACTAAATGCCGTTTACGAAGGGGTGAAAAATAAGCTTTTCGAAGAGGTTAGAGGGTGAGCTTTTATTCATACTATTTTTTTTTCGGGAGAGGGGTGAGAGGGAGAGGGGTGAGAGAAAGCTCCCTTGCTACACTAAATATGGTTGGAGGTGTAGGTGGAGAGTAAGCCCCTCTGGTGCATTAAATATAATTTAAGGGGTGAGAGTATTTTCTTATGTCACGATAAACATGGTTTGGGGGAGAGGTGAGGGTAAGTTCCCTTCCGACACTAAATATGGTTTGGGAGAGGGGTAAGTATATGTACCCTTATCACAATAAATATGGTTTGGGGGAGGGGTTTAAGTACGCTCCCCCGTCACACTAAATATTGTTTGGGGAAGGTGAGGGTAACTTCCCTGGTCACACGGAATATCTTTTGTGTGAGGGGTGAGGTTAAGCGTCTTTTTCTCACTCTAAATATGATTGTGAGGGAGGGGGGAGAATGTAGGGAGTGGGGGTTGGGGTGTGGTGTTAAGCTCCCCAACCACATTAAATACAATGTTAAAGTTGGCTCCCCCCTCCCTCTCTCTCCTTCACCCCCCCTCTATCCCCTTCTTGCCCTCTCGCCTCCCACTCCCTATCTCCCTCCCCCTCGCCTTTCACCTGTACTATCCTTCCGTCACTTATCAATTTTAAAAATTTTGGTAGATCTTAACACTGCATATGTTTTCCTATAAATAATTAACCACAAACAATCGATATTCATAATTTCATGCGCCAAAAAAATGAGTAACTTACAAAAAAAAAAGTGCTAACACATTCATTGCCATTAAACACCATTTTTGTGGATATTCTACCCTATTTTAAAAATAACAATTAGTTTTGTGTAGAATTTAGTCTTACACGATTTGGACGTTTGTCAGTTGACCGATGGACGATGGAATGTTTCCACTCAACTGGTTACCGTTTAAATTTCTGTGACACCATAAACCCCATTAACCCCATTAACCCCGTAAACCCCGTAAACCCCATAAACCCCATAAACCCCATAAACCCCATTAACCCCATTAACCCCATTAACCCCCCCGCTTTTAAATGCTTTTTAATTTCTTTGGACCAATTTATTAAAAACTAAATAAAAAATAAGATAAACTCTTGTTACGTACATTTGTAGTCCTCTAATCTCAATTTACACTCATCAAAATAAATATTCATTACATAAGACAAATTTTTAATTGTAAATGACAGAATCCACACCCCTCACCATATTTTCAAATTGAACTATGGAACAGCATTTGCAAACCCAAGTAAATAATGAGGATTAAAAAATACAATTTTCTCTTGCTCAGTGTTTAATAAATTTATCCTTTTCAAAATAGCACCCCATTAGCACCTCCCAACACCCCCTTACCCCACCCTAACACTCCCTTCCCTCCCCGTACCCCTTTGCCCCCCCCCCTCCTTCATAAGCCTTTGTACTCTTTTGTTCATCTCAATAATGAGTCATATGAGACAAACCTCACAAATAGTACATTTACAAAAAATGGTCAAAAAAAAAATACATGATAAAAATCTCCCTTTTTTTCCCCCACCACCCTTTGTTTTAACGAGCAAAAAAAAAAAAAAAATGTGAACCTCAGCTGGTTTTTACCATCTTTATCTATTATCCATTCACTTGTTTTTTTTTTTTCCCAAATGACATAAAATACATCCCCTTTCCTAATGTCCCCCAAAATAAGGAGTGTATTTAGGTGAGTCCTAGTAAAAATCATCCCTCGTACAATAGATCTTCTTATTTTATCGCGCAAAAAAAATAGTAACTTCAAAAATTAAAATTGTGCCAACACATTCATTGCCATTAAGCACCATTTTTGAGGAAATTATACCCCATTTTAGAAATAGCAATTGGGTTTGTGTAGAATTAAGTCTTACAAAATATAGAGTTCTGTCAGTTGACCGATGGACGATGGAATGCTTCCACTCAACTGGTTGTTATGTAGATATCTGTGACGTCATCCTCACCATCAACCCCTCCATTTCTAAATGACTCCGATTTATTTGGACCCAAATATAAAAAATTTAAGAAAATTTTAGTATGGACTGTGCTATGTACGTTTATAGGGCTCTTATATAACATAAGACTCCTAAAATTGTATATGCATAATTTATGATGAATTTTCCTAAAATTGAATATGCATAATATATGATGAATTTTCCTAAAATTGAATATGCATAATTTATGATGAATTTTCCTAACATTGAATATGCATATTTTATGATGATTTTTTCTAAAATTGAATATGCATAATTTATGATGAATTTTCCTAACATTGAATATGCATAATTTATTATGAATTTTCCTAAAATTGAATGTGCATAATTTATGATGAATTTTCCTAGCATTGAATATGCATAATTTATGATGAATTTTCCTAAAATCGAATATGCATAATTTATGATGAATTTTCCTAAAATTGAATATGCATAATTTATGATGAATTTTCCTAAAATTGAATATGCGTAATTTATGATGAATTTCCAATTGTAAACAATGGACATGACACTCCCCCATCTTACCTTTTTCCAAACTAAAATATGTAACACAAGCCTACGTGACATGTTTCATCTTTACCAACAAAAGTTATAATGAGATTTAAAAATGCAATTTCTTTTGCAAAATAAATACATTGTTATGATTTCCTCTTGTAAGACTTACCAAATCCCCAACATCCCCCCCTACTCCCCTCATAAACCTTTGTGTTTTTTTTGTCTATTATATTAAAGTGGCCAATAATATAAAACTCCCCATAGTTTTTTTAATTTTTGCATGGTTTTTCAAACGAAGGGGATGACTTGGAGCATTTACAAAAGACACAAACAGTCAAAAAGAAAAATACATATGATAAGAACCTCTCCTTTTCCCCCTACCCCTTTCCATTTTTTGAAACAAAAATGAAAAGAAATAAAAAGTCAATAATGCAAATCTCAGATGCTTTTTACCACAATCATTCAATATTCATTTGCTTTACTTCCTTTTTTCCAAAGGAAAAAGAAAATATCATATGATATGGAAAATATCTCCCCTCCCAGCATCTACTCACACTTCCTGTAGCTTTGTGAGGTTGCCAATCTCCGGCGCAATTTTCCCCCTCAGGACTTTATTATCTAAATATCTGCATGTAAAAAAATCCTAAAAAACCGTAAAAAATCCTAAAACAATATAGCGCATCGGCAGAGAATCCGACCAGTCTGTGAGTACAAATTCAATGCGGTTTTCAGTGCGAAATTCAGTGCGGATGAAAACGTATCGCATCAGAGAGTGCACGCAGTGACAATGTGAGTAAAAATTTAGTGCGGTTTTTTAGTGCGAAATTCAGTGCGGGTTCTTTGCAGCAGAGATTGCACGCAGTGACAATCCGAGTAAAACTTCAGTGCGTTTTCAGTGCGAAATTCAGTGCGGATGAAAAAGCGCGTCGCAGCAGAGAGTGCACGCAGCGACAATCACAATCCCCTCACATCCGGTACACTCGGCCGTCGGCGTCGCATCCGACGGGCCCTCCGCATCGCGGCAGCGCGAACGCCTCCTTGTTCTCGATGGCCTTCCGCATCGCCCACAGCGCCGCGCCTGCAGAGGCCGCACGGGAGCCAATCAGAGCGATGCTTCACACGTGCGAACGGAGACGGGAGAACGAGCTCGTCCGAAAGGGAGAGCGGAGAGGGGTGGAGATTATTACCGTCTCCTACATAGATGGATGCAACCAAGGTGGGTGCCACGTGGCACAAGAAAAGCAGCATCGTATTCCTCATGGTCCTCGCGACCACCATGGCTGTGCAGTCGCCACGTGGGGAGGTTTCCTCAAAAAAAAAGACACGTGGCGGTCTCTTCACCTAATGATGACGGTTTCAGTGGATCGAGCAGCGCTTTTGAGTTGAGAAAACCCTAATTTAGTATTTTTCCTTCCTTTACAATGTGCCACGAAACTTCAAATGTCGATTTTAGGGTAAGAATCTACCGCCCTTCCGTACCATTCTCGTAAAACGGCCCACTTCCATTTGTCGGTTTCTGCCATCGTACGGACCGCCCATTTGTACCATTCACTACGTAAGGTCCAATAATATTTGTCGGTTTGGTCGATGTTTGTACATGCTATTTGTTATGACGTCATCAAAACTGGAAGCGAGGATTTGGACGGGGGACTGTTGGTGTACTTGTTTGTTTACTTTTGGGAACTAGGTGCATCCGTACGGTCGAATCCTATGGCCAATGTCCATGCTGACGTAGCCCGCTGTCAGTCATGTCTTGTGTAGTAATGGTTCGAGATAACACAATTCTTATTGGTCAAATTATTGTCTTGTAGCCAGAATATGTGCACGCTACAGTACATAACCGTACATTTTGTATAATATGTACTGTTTTCAGTCCTTTGTACTTTTTGGGCGAACGAAAACCTGTTGCACGTCTTCTTTTTTTTTTTTGTGTTCGCTAATATCGTGCAACTCTGTAATTGATGAACCACAATTGGACATGTGTTTTTTTGTAGGGTATAGATTGACGCCACGTCATCATCAAGACAGCATTCGAACACGCATGCGGTCCACGTAAGCAGTTTCATTTGCACTTTTTGAAGCAAGAAAAATTGCGTTTTCATTGGACGGCCGAGATGTAATGGAAAATGGGAAGCTCTCTGTGGCGGGAGTCTCTTTGAGTCCTGTCGGTCAAAAAAGACAAAATAAATGGAGCGGCTTTTTTACCAGTCAATAACGGTTGTACGGCGGAGCTCTTTTCGTGCGTGAAAATAGTGCACACACGTGATCGAATGTGTACAAGTGAAACCGTACTAATGACTCATTATAATTTAGTTCGCCGTCAAAATATTTCAATAATTCCAAACGACGAAATCGTCAGAATCCGTCACTGTACTGTAACGGATTCGTACAGCTATAGTGAGTATCGTACGGTTGGAAAGTGGACAGCAATCGTCTTTAGTGTACGGCCGGAATCGCTTCGTAAAGTTTTGACTTGTACGCTATTTGTACGTTATTTGTACGTTTCGCACTTTCAGTTTTTGTCGTTTTGAGTTTCAGTTCGCATGTCGTTTTTGTAGCATTGAATTGCGATGGACTACGGACGTATGTGTGACACGTAGCGGTCTTTTCTTTTCAAAATGAGTCTTGACGTGCTGACTGTCTCTTTTGGACGGACAGCGACTACAGTAAATGTACGGATACGCTTACTGATTGCCGTAGTGTCTTCCATTAGGTCGCGTCCGTAAACCACATTTTATATTCGTGGCTCATTCTGATTGGTACCACGTCAACTTAAAATCTTAAACAATCTTCGAAGACAAAGTATGAGCGCAATTTCTGTACCATCGGAGGTATTATCTGTACCACCAGAGGTAGTATCCGTACCACAGGAGGTAGTATCCGTACCACCAGAGGTAGTATCCGTACCATCAGAGGTAGTATCTGGAGGTAATATCTGCAACACCGGAGGTAATATCCGTACCACCAGAGGTAGTATCCGTACCACCGGAGGTAATATCTGGAGGTAATATCCATACCACAGGAGGTAATATCTGTGCCACCGGAGGTAGTGAGTGACTCGTAAAGAGTGCATGATAATGTACTATTTAACATTTCAAAACGGAACGACAAAAAGGCGGCAGCAAACTTTGATGGTGGGAGCGTGACGGGATGATTTCGGCGGATTCGCAGCCACCCTGGCGAAAAGCACATGGCCCATGCCACGTTTAGGCACATAATCACGCGCATATCATGGATTATTTTGTCTTTTTCCACGCGGCTTCAATTTTACACGTTCAGTGTGTGCAAAGTGTCGTCATTGAGGACGTGAGCCACACACCTGTAGGGTTAACGACGTGCCGTCTCGGATAAAGAGAGCAACGCATCCGACGGTCAGTTTCTACGCCTACAACCTTTTAGATTATTTCCGTAAAGATCTTTTTCTTGCAAAAAAAAAGTGGTACGAATTTGTACAAAACGGTACGGCCTTCAGCAAACAACCCCACTTTTTCGCTAATGGGAGTCCGGCCTTATAGGTTAAAGCGTTAATCCCAAGCGTAGCAGTTGCTCCTGTACAAAAAGATATACCGTTTAGTTTGATTCGCTTACTGGCGTAAGGACGGTGAGAATGCAGCATGTACACTGTACGAAGATTACAAGAGAAAACCTTTTCGTTCGAATTTCTATGAGTAGATTAATTTGTTCGATCTTTATTTTAAAGTACGATGTCAAAATAACAATTACTTGCCATAAGCAAAAGTACGAAACGAACTCTGTTTCAACTTTCAAGACTTCCTGATTGCCTGTGACTGTGGTCGACACGGCCTTCCAAGCGGGGAAACCGGAAATAGTTAACAGGTGCATGAAACCGTTGAGCTTGCATATGTCGTAATTATTATTGTACGTTCAAAACATAAAATATGCACTACATTCGAGGTTTACTATCGCATTTTATATCTATGATTGTTCTTGGAATGTCCAAGTCTCCGAACTAGAAAATAAGGATGTAACCAGTTCTATGAGTTTCATAATAGTGTCGCCTAAAAAATAAAACTGTTAAACTATGGTTTGAAAAAGTTGTCACAATTATGGGTCAAATTGGTAACTTTTTGGGCATTCATTAGGTGTATGGGTACAATTCGCTAAATCTTGGGTTAAAATGTGTGATTTTAGTAGTGTTGTGTATCGGTAAGGATTTGCCGATAACCGATATGGGCCTTTTTTCGGGTATCCGATAATCGGTATATTGGTTCGATATATCGACATCAGTCTTATCGCCGATAAGTAGCCGATAATATCGGGTAATTATCGGCGATAATGCCGATAACGATAACTATTGGCAATAACTATACGGGACGTACATATAAATGTACGACCTGTACACTCAACTATACGTCTTATTCCCTGGACGTGTACAAGCACAGAAAGTACAGTAGCCGCCATGAGATCTGTTCGGTTTTGATACGGATCCAGTAAAAACAATGCACCTTTCACATCCGACGCCATGGCTTTGTCCCTTTATTCCTTGAGATCCACTGGGGACCTGCCAAGTGTCAAACTGTCAGCTTTTTTGGCATAAGCTGCCAAAAGAGCCATTCCGGGATGGCAGCGCTCACGCTGGCCCGTCCACTCGTGTTTTCTCATTCCAAGTCGTCCGTTCGATTTCGGTGGCGCGCAGAATGTTATTTTGCGTCTGTTGTGCTTTTGTGTCCGCCTTTTCCAGTTCCATGTTCACCAGTTTGTCAGTAAAATCCCGTACGTTGCCGTAAAATTTCTGTTCAGTTAACCGGCCAACGTTTATGTGCTGCGCTGTCCGTAAGAAATTGCAGTTAAACGGGAACGGAACAGATTTTTATATGTGGCATGCCACGCTATATAAAATCAATAAAATAATACAGTATGTTATAAAGTACTATTGTATGCATACTATATATTTTTAAGTTAACGCCGATATGGAATTTGTTAGTCTCAAACGATATATCGAAACCTCTGACCGTTCGATAACCGATAACTATCGGTATCGGTGTTATCGCGATAAGTTTTTAACCGATACACAACACTAGATTTTAGTATGGTTTCAAGGACACTTCTACTCTCAAAAGCTTCTCATGACATTTTTTTATCAAAGTTTGACCTCTTTTTTTTTTTTTTGCCCCTTTGATCAAAACTGGATTTCACCACAAATAATGTGGATTTGCACCCTTATTTTATTGCTCGGGTATTTTTGTTCTATTTTACTTCTCTGCCTGTTTGGTAAAGTTGCCGTCTAGTCATAATTAGTGTGGGTTTCCACAGTTTCTTATTTTTTTCCATTGAAGCTTCTTCATCATCCTTCAACCACAACAATGCAATAATGTTATATTAACCACTTCATTTTTTGTCGAACCACACCTTCCCAATGTCTCCTGAGACCAAAATCTTTACGGAACAAAATCGTATATTATTTATTTCATTTATTTCATTAAGGCGCATTTTCCATAAAAGCTTCTTCAACATCTTTCAACCACACCACTGCAAGCATGTCAATTTAACAACTGTGTTTTTTTGGTGGAGCCACACCTTCCCAGTGTCTACTGTGACCAAAACCTTTACGGAACAAAATCGTAGTTCATTTGTTACGACATTTATCTAAAAAGACAGAATTAGTGTGGATAGAATGTCATAAAGAATGATAATCTTTTCCAAAAAAAATTCTCACCTTTTTCGAGAACATTGTGTAATTGAACGCTTTCGAAAACCTCTGTGTAAAAAAAAAAAAAGACTTCTTGCAATTAAAACGCCTAAAGAAAACCAAAAGTAAAAATTGACATTTCAAAAGCTAAACACAAAAGGAGCCAAAAGAAAAAAATAAAAATAAATTGACCTACAAATGGTGATAAAACCCCAAATTGGCAATATTGAAAACAAAAGAAACCAAAAAACACCAAAAACAGGCTCCAGAGAATGTTAAAAAGCGTTAAATTGCGTTAAAAGAGCGTTAAAATGTGTTTAAAAAGCGATGAAAAACGTGAAAAACTGTTGGAAAAGGATTAAAAAAAAACACAGAAATAAAGAATTGAGGAATCTGTCAAAGACCTGCAAAACTAACATTAAGTTTCCACAACTGCAACAACTGTGTTTTAGAAACACACCCCAAATTTGCAAAAAAAATAAAAAAATGTAAAGGTTGACTACAAACCCTAAAAGGACCCTGGAAAACGTTAAAATACAATTATTTATCCTTTTTTTTTCGTTAATTTATTCTGATTACCGTTCATCAGCATCCGAATTCCACAACTCATATTCGCAAAAAATCGGATTCAAAATTTCCCTTTCTTCAATTTATTTTTGTTGTTTTGAAAACCAGAGATGATTAAATGAATATGTAGAATTATTAAGAATATAAAAAAATAAAAAAATATATAATCTCATTACCGTTCATCGATGTCCAAATTTTGCGACTCGTATTCGCCAAAAATCGACTTTTGGCCTAATTTGTTTTTTCGGCCGTTTCCTTCGCTGCCCGAAGCTCCTTTTCGCGGGTTTGAACTGTGAGAAAAATACACTTTAATTATGTGACAACGCTTGCTTCGAAACTAAACAAACAACAAGAATCGTCGAAAATCGGCGATACGGACGGCAACCATACAAACTTATTGCAGTTATTGTCATTATTGTTATCGTAGATATTATTATTACAGTTAGGAGAGAGAGAGAGGGAAGGAGAGAGAAAGAGAGGGGGTGAGAGAGGGAGAGCGGGATAGAGAGAAAGAAAGAGGGAGAGTGGCAGAGAGAGAGGGAGAAGGGAGAAGAGAGGAAGATTGGAAGGGAGAAGGAGAGAGGGCGGGAGGGTGAGGAGGGAGAGAGGGAAGGAGAGGGGGGAGGGAGAGAGGGAAGACGAGAGAGGAGAGACTTAGTCACGTCTGGGGAGGAACGGGTTGGCCACAAGGAGGGGAAGACAGGAGAATGGGCAGAAGAGGATAAAATAAGTGGGCAGCCAAGAATGGAGTGGAGAGGGAAGCGGTTGGAAGGGAAGGAGAGCCTCTCCCTCTTCCTCTCCCTCTCCCTCTCCCACTCCCTTTGGCGTCCTAACCCTAATCCGCCAAAAACTTGCAAAACAAGACTACAAAAAATTTCCAAATAAAAATAATAATTTCGAAAAATTACTGGAAAACTTATCAAAGATGTGTAAAATATGGAGCTTGATTTTCACAACGTTGATAAGAAACTTGACAAGAGTATTGGCCAATCACGAGGCTTCAGGTTCTAATGCAAACGGGTCCAAAGTTTGTCAATTTCCTGAAAGTCGCTAGGAATTTACACCTAGAAACTCTCTCCCTCTCTCCTTCCCTCTCTCCCTCTCCCTCTCCCTCCCTCTCTCCTTCCCCTCTCTCCCTCCGCCCTCTGCCTCCCCCCTCTGCCTCCCTCTCTCCCTCTCCCTCTCGCTTCTTCCAACTCGCTAGCGATTTACACCTCGAAACACATAACAACCTCTATTCTTCAACATCTGACTAATTTTGGAATATTCTGTTGTATTGTTTACATTTCGCCCAATGTACACAAAATTTAACCAAAAACATCGCTTTTCGAAGTGAATTAAGCCGGATCCATTGCCTTCATAATGCCCAATGCTAACCGATTGAAGCTGTGAGCAAAAGGAGAGATATTCGAGTCCTTTGTCAGTTATTCCAATATCATTTGGAGACTCGTAATTCAAGCTCAAACGTTGCAGATTAGGAGAGTTTTCCTTTAAGAGAAGGAGAGATTCGTCGGTGATGTCCTCTAATTGCCTGCGACAGTATAAACGAAAATGTAAATAAAAGACAAGCATAAGATAAATTAAAGATAAACATAATTTAATATTGAAAAACAGCAAGAGTCTAATGATTGAACGAAAGCATTTGTCGTGGAAAAAATAGAAGGAAACATATTGACATTAAGAAACCTTTCACATACTGCTAAGGACGAGTTATACAGTAACTACAACACCTCACATTGAATTTCGAGATACAAAGAATTTATGTGTTTCAATTCAACAAAAAGACAAAAAATTAATGAATGTCATGGCACTCACAGATAGATATCCAATTTTTGTAAGCCCTTCACTCCACTCAAAATTCGTTGGAGAATTTTGTGTCCCAAAGGTGCCCGAAGTTCCTCCAAATTCGGACATCCACTTAGCGCCTCCAAAGCTCTACATAGAAATGGATCTGGATCTTCCTCTGGAATTTCCTCTGGATCTTCCTCTTCCTCTCCACCAATAAGCAGGCGAACTTTTCGAAGAAGTGTACAAACTGAAAACAACTCGTACAAACCTTCAAAGGAGGTCTCTGGATACAAACAATTCAGTTCTATTTCTTGTAAGAATTGCACTCTACTCGAGGATTTTTGGTTAAATCCGAAGCGGTAACTAAAATTTTCAAAATCCATCCTTGAAAAAAGATCCAAAACTGCATTTTCATTATCACTATTCTGGCCCTTTCCATTTCTGATTCCCTCAACGAACAAAATTTTCTCTACCATTGCTTCGTGCGCTTCAGGTTGCTGTGGATCGCGCAACCCGAGAGCGCTAAGTTTGAGATTTTTGGAAAAAAGTTGTCGAATCTGGTCTTTGTCCAATGTCGAGTCCGCCAGTTGCAGCGACTGGAGAGTAGTGCAATTAGAAAGTGTCACAAAAATACTTTTGGATGCCATTACCTCGAGTTCCACGATTTCTAAAGGAGAACCTGCCCTAATAATCGCTTTAGCAAAACAACCGACAAAATCAAAATCTCTTGTATGGTCCGGAATAACACCAAGGATTCGTAACTCGCGAATACTATTCAGTTTCAAGTTCGGAAAACTCGGATCTTCAATCGAAGAACCGAGGTTAAGTTCGTTAATAAGGACCAACGATGTTAGAGTTGCACATTTGATGATAATCGGCATTGGATCATCTTCAAAACTTTCATTATCCTGAAGACATAGTCGACGTAGTCCGGAAGAAGAACTCAAAAAAAGATCGTTCACACCCTTATTAGTGAGTGAACCCTCCGTGCATTTCAAAGTTATATCTTCTAAGAGCTTGCAACCTTTTCCTAACTGCTTTGCAATTTGGTCGTCAAGAGAACAACGTTCGAGATGCAATACTCTTAATTGAGACAGAGTTTTTAGACTAGCCAGCGCGGTTCTTTTTATTTTAACATCCGACCTAGGAGAGAGTCGAAACTGCGAGATTTGCAAATGAGACAGTTTAGAAATGACAAAATTAGAGATGTTATCACCGAGTTTTTTCACCGACAGATTGAGACCAAGATCCGTTAGATTGGGAAAGATTTCCGGTATTTCCATGAGCTTGTCGATTCGTCGACAGGTGATTCGCTGTACAGAACTGAGTACTGTTTGACGGTGTAATTTGGAAGTTAGTGAGAGATTAAGCAAGTCAAAGTGGTCGTTAAGGAAAGAAATGATGCGAGAGAGGAGATAAGGATCATGGACTACGAGTTCCTTAGATTCCATGGCTCAAAAGAGGAGAAAGGAGAAGGACAGAACAAGAAAGAGAATAAAAAAACGAGGGAGAGAGAGGAAAGAGGGGAAACAAAGTGACAGTGAAGAAGAAGTAAAGATAAAAGAGGAGGGAGGAATACAGGACGAGAATCAAGATAAGGAGGGGAAGAGAGGAGAAGTGAATCAAAATTTCATAGAAGGAGAATCCATAAACGTTCAGCAGTATGCAGGTGAGGCAGCAGAAAACAGAAAACAGTGGTACGATACTCAATATAGTACGATATGTGTCGTATAATACTCAACAGTATTTAGTATGTGTTGCAATAATACTCAACAGTAAAGTGACAGTGAAGAAGAAGTAAAGATAAAAGAGGAGGATGGAGGAGTAGTGGACGAGAATCAAGATAAAGAGGAGAAGAGAGGAGAATTGAATCAAAATTTCATAGAATGGGAGTCCATAAACGTTCAACAGTATGCAGGTGAGGCATCAGTAAACAGAAAACCATAGATGTCTTATTCGTACGGATTTTGACATTTTTACGAAATTTCGTTATTTTTTCTATATTTTCAATCTTTCGTTAAATGCGTATACTTTTCGTACGGATAAAACGTACGAATATTATGTACGTAAATTTCAAAAAACAAACGTTTTATTTCCGCGCACAAAGTTTGAAAGAAAATTTGTACGGTACGGATACAATGTACGTAAAGTTCTGAAAAGTGACGCTTCATTTCCGCGCGCGATGTTTGAAAGAAATTTGTACGGTTCATCATTACAACAAAGCCGCCATTGGATCCGCCATTGAAGGCTCCATTGATGCCACCCTTGAAGCTTCCACGAACCTTTTCACAGGCAGCCATTTCTAGGCCTCGAGGAGCAAAGTGGGAGCATGTTGAGGCTCCAAAGGGATATGATAGATTTTAATTTTTCAATTATGATTTTGTCATTATCCAATTTGAAATACAAAAATTGTTATTTTTTGCTTCAATTCTGAATTTATCATTATTAAATGTTGACATACAGAAATGGATACTTTTTTTTCAATTGTGATTTTGTCATTATTCAATTTTGACATTCAAAAATGGTTATTTTTTGCTTCAATTGTAAATTTGTGAATGGTTGACATGTTGTAATAGCGCCGGCATGGCGCAGGGAGGGCGTCGGCATTGACTTGGCGCCGACACGGCGCCGGGAAGACGCCGGCGCTGCCTCGGCACTGGCGACGAGTCCAGCGCTGAGGCAGTCTGGTCGCTGGCGACGTGACAGTCTGATCGCTGGCAACGTGACAGTGTGATCGCTGGTTACAGGTTCAGCGTCCAGCGAAGAGACAGTGTCGTCGTTGGTTTTCGTTTAGAACTTTTGAAATTTTGATTAAGTTGTCATCGTATTTTTCGTTATCAATTAAATGTTTTACTAATTTTTAATTTTTATTTTTAGTATGGAGTCAAAGTCGACCAACGCATTTAAAAAAAATTTGAACTTTGTTTCATGCGCATATTCGTTATTTTTTTGGCGTTTCATGCGTGCGTTTTAAGCGCATAAGACATCTATGTGGATAACCCAATGGTTGAAAGAGCAACAAAATCTGAGAAAATTAAAAATTGGAGTACTAAAGGAGAATTGAAGTTCAAAAGGAGGAGAAATATATCAACATTGATGTCCTTAATAGTATCAAATTCATCACAAGGGCTGGCTCTCACCATCAAACTCTGTCGGTATGCTCTATAATATATACCAGCAACTGAATATAAATACGCAATATTGCTTACAAAACACTCCCCGAGGAGGTTTTCCGGCTCAATAATTAGAATGGTGGTGCTCCAACAGAACTAGAATCATAGTTCCCTATTAGTACCAATGTTATCCTTAATGTTCAACATGGATTTCCTTTGGCTTTTAAACTAAATTTTCAGTCACTTGTCGGATTATCAACCTGGAGACTGCCATGGAAAGGAAAATTTTACCTTCTGATAGCTGCTATCCAAAAAGAAAATATACAGGGGTGTACAGAAAAACATAGATTTGAAGGGTCAGCAAAACATGAACGCTAATATCGATACACGGAGCATCTCAGAGTTTGCAATACATATTAATGACTAGATGTATAATCAGTAAACCGAAGTAATACAAAATACTTTCCTAGTTTTACATATTTCTATACATTTCCTATCACAAAATGCATCTAAAGCCATAATTGCTTTTCAAAAGATGGCAAAACACCAACAAATCGATAACCTCCCACTAATCACAGTATACCAATTGTGCAAGCAGAATGTTAAAAACACAATAAAAAATAAAAAAATCACTTGTGAAGGAAAAAACAAAAAAAAAAAATTGTGAATTTTTTTTATGACGCTGATTTCGGACCCTCCTCTTGCCAGCTGGCATTTTTTCCGCCGCAAAACCCGACTGGCACGTGGCGATTCCTACCAGCCCCTACAAGCTGATGTGGATGTCAGCACGTGTCACAAGCTGAGCGGGCAGAATGGAAAAAAAAAACATTCATTTTTTCCAAAACTTTCCCTTTATACCCCTTTCCCCCCCTCCCCCCCCCCTTTTCCCCCACTCCCCCCCTCCCTTCCTCCCTCCCTCCCTCCCTCCCCCCCCCCCCTCCTCCCTCCCCTCCCCTCGTATTTTATTTATTTCATTTCTTTCATTAATACGCATTTTACATAAAAGCTTCTTTAACATCTTTCAAACCACCGCGCAATGCAAACATGTCAATTTATCAACTGCGTTTGTTTGTGGCGCCACACCTTCCCATGTTTACAGTGACCAAAACCTTTACGGAACAAAATCGTATTTTATTTAATTTCAACATTTATTCGATTTGGACGGATCGACAATCCCATGTGCAACATGTAAAAGCGTTATTTGAATAATTGTTGAATGACATTATTCCTCTACGTGCTTATAAATCGTTACAAAAATATGGAAACACTAATAAGGAAACAATAATAAGGAAACACTAATAAGTAAACATTAATAAGGAACCGGCTTACAAAAATCAAAGGAAACTCTGCAAAAAATTTCGTGTATTGTTCGTACGTTTTAGGATTCTGTAAAAATGTTTTAGGGTTATAGGACAATTTCCGTACATTTTCGTACAGCGAAAGCTATACGAAATTTACGAAAAGTATAAAATCGACGAATACTACGTAAAAATCGTTGAAAAGCCCAAATCCGTACGATTTGAACAACTATGTTTCATATTCTTAAACGGTAAAACCACTCTCTTCTCTACATTTCCCTCTCCTCTCCCTCCCCCTCTCTCTCCTCTCCCTCCCCCTCTCTCTCCTCTCCCTCCCCCTCTCTCTCCTCTCCCTCCCCCTCTCCCTCTCCTGTCCCTCTCCATTTCCCCCTCCTTCAAAAACACTATTTCATATTCCGAAACCTCGGAGCCATAAAACTTTTCGAACGCTGCCCGGCAAAAAAAAAGACATTGCCAAAACAAATTTATCGATACATATTTCGGAGTCAGAAACGAAAATCGAATTTGGAAAAAAAAAAAAAAAAAAAAAATTCTGGTTGGACTCCCCGGGAAAGAAAAAAAATAGAAGATTTTTTTTTGGGTATCCAAGAAGATCTTTGGAATCGACCAATCGTGAGAGAGAAGTGGGAAAAAGACAAAAAAAAAAAAACCCGGGTATTGTCCTTTTCAGTAGAGACAAAAAAAATCGTCCTTTTCTGACGAAAGAGAAGATGCGATCGACATTTTCGAGGTAAAAAAAACATGGATGTTATTGTTTTTTTTTTCTTTTTCTTTTTTCTATTTTACTTGCGCTCCTTTTCTCCATCTCCTTCCACCCTCCTCCTCCCCTTCCACCCTCCTTCTCCCTCCCCCCTCTCCCCTCTCCCCTTCCCTATCCCCCTCCCCCCCTCCATTTTTTTTAGTTTCGTTTTTTTTATCCATTTTGTTTTTTTCTTTTTTCCCCTCGGAATTGTTTCTAGCATTGATATTATAATAAACCCAAAAAAAAAAAAAAGGTTTTCTTTTTTATCTGTTTACTCCAACAGTTCTCCTACAATTTTTTGCCTCTCCCTTTTCCTCTCCCTCCTTTCCCCCTACCCCCACCTCCTCTTCCTCCCTCTCCCTCTCTCTCTCCCTCCCTCCCCCTCTTTAATTTCTCTGATTATCGTCGTTATTTCTTTAGTTCCTTAATTTCTTCTTTATTATGTTATTTTTGCTTTTCTGTGTTTGTCCTCTTTTATTCTCTTTTTTATTTTTTAACTTTTTTTGTTCATCGTCATGTTTTTCTTTTTTTAATTGTTTCTGTTCTTTTTTATTTGCTCTCCTTCATTTTCTTTTTTTTTTGTAATATTTATTTTATTATTTATATTCTGCTCTTAGTTTTCTTTATTTTTTGTTTGTATATATAAATGTATAAAAAATAAAAATATATTTATATGTACATATGTACATATGTATATATATACATATATGCATATATATATATATACATACATATATGTATATATAATCTCCCTCTCCCTCTCCCTCTCCCTCTCCCACTCCTTCTCCTTTTCCCTCTCCCTCCCCCTCTCCCTCTCCCTCTCCCTCTCCCTCTCCCTCTCCCTCTCCCTCCCCCTCACTCTCATTCCTTCTTCCTCCCTCTCCCTCTCTCTCACTCTCTCTTTCTGTCGCCCTATCTCTCTTTCTCTCTCTCTTGCTCACTTTCTCTCACTCTTCGCTCTCTCCCCGTCCTCCCTCTCCCTCTCCCTCTCCCTCCCTCTCCCTCCCCCTCCCCCTCCCCCTCCCCCTCCCCCTCCCCCTCCCCCTCCCCCTCTCCCTCTCCCTCTCCCTCTCCCTCTCCCTCTCCCTCCCTCACATTCCTTCTTCCTCCCTCTCCCTCCCTCCCTCCGGCCCTCCCTCCCTCTCTGCCGCTTTCCCTCCCCCCCCCTCTCTCTCCCTCTCTCTCTCTTTCTCTCTCTCTCTCTCTCTCACCCTCTCCCTTTGCCGCTTTTCCTCCCTCCCTACCTACCTCCCTCCCTTCCGTGAATCCATCCCTCCCACTTTCCCTCCCTTTCCCTCTCCCTCTTTCCCTCCCTCCCCACCTCACTCCCTTCCCCCCTCCCGCCCTCCCCTCCTCCCTCTCCCTATCCCGGCCCCCGTACGTTCCCCTCCCTTTCCCTCTCCCTCTCCCTCTTTCTTTCCCCCTCCTCGCCCTCTCCCTCGCTTTCTCCCTATCCCTCTCCCTCTTCTCCGCCCCCCTTTCCCTCTCTCTTTGTCTCTCCCTCTCCCTCTCATTCGCGCACTCTATCTCCCTCTCTCCCGCCCTCTCCCTCTACCTTTCCCCCCCCCTCCCTCCCTCCCTCTGTCTTTGCACTTCCTCCCACACCTTCGCTGCTATTCTCTCTCTCTTTATCCCTAATTCTCTCTCTCCCTCCTCTCCTTATCTCCCTTTCCCTCTCTTTCCATCTCTCTCTCCTTTCCCTCTCTCTCCATCTCTCTCTCCTTTCCCTGTCTCTTTGTCTCTTCCTCCTTCCTTTCTTCCCTACCTCCTTATCATTTTTTTGTTTTCTCTTTTCTTTGTTGTATTTTGTCTTCACATTTCTAGCATGGATTCTACGGTGCAAGTAGTCCATGATACCTATCTCCTCTCTTGCATCATATCTTTCCTTGACGACCACTTCGACTTAATTAGCCTGTCACTAGTTTCCAAATTACACCGAGGAACCGTACTTGATTCCGCTAAGCGAATCACATGTCGACGAATCGACAAGCTCCTTGAAATTCCTCAAGTTTTGCCTAGTTTAACAAAACTTGATCTTAGTCCAGTATCGAAAAAACTTGGTGATTCCCTTTTTACAGTCCTCTTTACTAAACTTTCTGATTTGCAATTTTTGAAAATTCGACTCTCCCTTAAACCTGATTTTCAAATAGAAACGAAAGATATAGCTTCTCTTAAAAATTTGTCTCAACTGAGAATATTGCATCTTCATAATTGTTTTCTTAACAACCAAATTGCAGCGCAGATAGGAAAAGGTTGCAAGCTCTTACAAGATTTAACTTTGACAAGTAGCGTGAGTTCACTCACCAATAATGGTTTGAACGATCTCCTTTTCAATTCTTCTTCTGGACTTCGTCGACTATCTCTTCGCGATAATGGACGTGTTATAAATGATCTGATGCCAGTTATCATCAAATGTGCTACTCTTACATCTTTAGTCGCTGATGATCTTTTTGAACTCGATGACTCAGTTCAAGATCCAAGCTTTCCAAATTTAAAACTTAAAAGTATTCGTGAGTTACGTCTGGATAGTGGATCTATTGAGGGTGATATTGAGTGTTGTTTTGTTCAAGCAATTATTAGGGCAGGATCTCCTTTGGAAATTTTGGAATTCAGTTCAGAGGTACATGAAAGTATTTTTACGACACTTTCTCATTGTACTACTCTCCGATCACTATCTCTCTTTTCAGTATCAGACGATTACCTTTTTGCAGAATATATTTCCAAAAACCATGGAATTATTTCTATCCAATTGCGCGATAACCAACCATTAGTGTACAAAGCCATAGTAGAGAGAATCTTGTCTGTTGAGGGAACTAGGCATGGAAGGGACCAAAATATGGATAATGAAAATGCAGTTTTGGATTTTTTTTCAAGGAATAAATTTGAAGATTTTAGGTACGTTTTTGGATTCAATCAAAATTTCTCGATTAGAGTACAGTTCTTGCAGGAAATAGAATTCACTGTTACATTTCCGGTCGAAGAGACCTCTTATGAAGGTTTGTACAAGCTGCTTTCAATTTGTACGCTACTCCGGAAGTTTCACATAATTTGTGGAATGCAAAATCTAAATCCTATATATCCAAATCCACATATCCAAATCCGTTGTTATGTCGAGCTTTCGAAGCTCTAAGTGGATGTCCTAATTTGGAAGATCTTTGTGCACCGGTGGGAAACGAAACTCTCCGACGAATTTTGAGTGGAGTGAAGGGCTTACAAAAATTGGAAGTGCATCTGTGAGTGCCTTGATGTTCATTAATTCTTTTGTCGTGTTGATATATTTTATCGAATTGAAGCACATGATTCTTTATATCTCAAAATACAACGAGAGGTATGTAGTTATTGTATGGCGAGCTGTTAACAACATCACTTGAAAGTTTTGGTAATGTCAATGTGTGGCCCTTATTACTTCATGACCGTGTTCGTAATATTCAATCACCAATAGCTAGTTAGACTCATGCAGTCCTCTTATCTATATTTATTTTTTCTGATATTTCTGTTGTTGTTTATTTTGTCGCAGGCCAGTAGAAGATTTCACTGATGAAGCTCTCCTTCTCTTGAAGGAAAACTCTCCTTTTTTGCGATCCTTGAGTTTGATTTACGAGAGTCTAAATGATGGTGGTATAACAGACAGAGGACTTGAATATCTCTCCTTTTGCTCACGACTTCAAAGAGTAAAAATTGAAAATAGTAACATCAGGGGATCTGGCTTAATTCACTTGGAGAAGCGATGCTTGTGGTTAAATCATGTGTCCATACGGACATATTTGAACAATTTTGAAGAAATATCGAGAATTCTCCGAGAGCTAGAATTTGAAAAGAGCGGTTGTTCTGTGAAACTACATGTAAATAACATCATTTTGCATCGGTAAAGTTCTTATCGTGATAAAATCAATAACTGATATATCGTTATCGGTATTGGTAAGGGTCGATATATCGGTCTGAGAATATCGTTGATATGTGCCCGGAAGGTGGTTGGAGCATCACAACCTGTGGGGGGGGTGAGGGGAGGAGGGTTTGGAAAAAAGAATTGTATGAAACGGACAATAGTTGGACTCGACGGAAATGCTATTTGGAGCTTCTTGATTGGCCACAAGAACACAAAGGTACATTTCAAAGTTCCATTTCAACCTGTTGCTTCCGAGTATTAAAATTTTATCCAATTTTGGGGAGTTGAGGAATTTACGCTTTTTTTTAGCCTTGTTTTGCAAGTTTCCGACTAATTACTGCAAAGTTAACTAGTCATAAGGGGGGCGAGGGAATGGAGGGAGGTAGGGAGGAAGGGAGGCAAAGAGGGTAATGAGTGGCGGAGAGCTAGGAAGGGAGTGAGAAAGAGGGACGGAGGGAGTGAGAGAGGGAGGGAGGGAGAGCGAGAGAGATAGGGAAGGAGGAAGGGAGCGAGCGAGGGAGGGAGGCAGGGAGCGAGAGAGAGGGCGAGAAAAAGGAATGGAGGGCGAGAGGAAGGGAGAGGTGGAGGGAGAAAGTGGGAGGGAGAGGGAGAGGGAGAGGTATAGGGAGAGTGAGAGGGAGAGGGAGACGAAGAGAGTTACTGTTCCATTACTTCTAATTTCTCATCAATCTTCATCCAATTTCTCATACAATTCCCGTCTTTTTTCTATTACTCTTCTCTATTTTTTATCTTTCTGTGTCAAAGCTTGTGCCTTGGGTGTAAATAGTAAAATTGACATGGTAAAATTTGCACTTTCTTTTCAGGTTCAAATTCTTTTGGGATGTGAGTGTTGACCTGAAGTTTAGTGTGGTTAAATTTAGTGCTTCAATCATTTTTTCAGCTCATTGGGCCGCGACTGTTTTTTATTAACTCGCTCGTCTTCGAGAATTTGATGAAGAATTGATAAACCATTTACTCTTTCAATCTCTAAATCAGTTTTCTTAAATAAAGTGTTACAAATAATCCCCCTTAAGAAACTGTCAGTTATAATAGATTGACTCGAGTGTACTTAAGTTTGTGGCTTGTCTAAAATGCTTTGATGATTTACAAAGTATCTCCACTTAAGAAAGCGTCAACTTTAATGAAGAAGTAAAGGTTTTTCAACATGATAGAAGTTAAGAACCTTCCACTGTCTCGATCAGTTAAATTTTCATAAATTTCCCTCTCACTTTTTAGCAGAATGCAAAGGCAAAACATGAACCGTTTTTGTCTTTCAGTTTCCTATCAGTGAAACCCTTTTTCCTTTCTTGTACAAAAGTGACTTTCCACCTCCCATTTCAAGATATATGTAAACTTTAGTTGCTATTTTTTTGGAATTAGATCCGACCCGTAAATAATTGAATATTGACCTTTTTTTCTGTTGTATGTTGTCCCAAGTAATGCATTTTTACTAATATATATTTGTAAACAACGGAAAAGCACAAAAAGAAACGAAAAAAAAATAATAGAAAATAAGAGCAGAATATAAATAATAAAATAAATAATGTAAAGAAGGAAAAGAAAAGAGGACAAATTAAAAAGAGCTGAAATAATTAAATAAAGAAGAACAAGGAGAAAAAATAAATCAATAAATAGACAAGAAAATAAAGAAGGACAAATACAGGAGCAAAAATAACAAACGAAAGAAGAAAATAAGTAACTGAAGAAATAATGACAATAATAAGAGAATTTAAAGAGAGGGAGTGCGGGAGAGTGGGAGGGAGAGAGAGGGGGAGGAGGAGGGGGAGGCGTGATTCTACGCTGCCTCTCGGTGGCGTAATTTTACGCTGCCGCTCGGTGACATAAGCTCGGTGGCGTAATTCCACGCTGCCCGGCATAATTCTACGCTGCTGCCAGCTGGCGTGATTTTACGCTGCCGCTCGGTGACGTAATTATACGCTGCCGCTCGGTGACGTAATTCTACGCTGCCGCTCGGTGGCGTAATTTTACGATGCCGCTCGGTGGCGTAATTCCATGCTGCCGCCGGCCGGCATAATTCTGTGCTGCCGCCAGCTGGCGTGATTTTACGCTGCCGCTCGGTGGCGTGATTCTATGCTGCCTCCATCTGGCGTTATTCTACGCTGCCCCCCGCTGGCGTAATTCTACGTCGCCGCCCGTCAGCAGTACATACCGCTGTACCTGGCACAATGTAACGTTGCCGTGCGACAGTCCGCAATACAACGTTGCCGTGCGACAGTTCGCAATACAGACAGCTGTACTGATGACGTAATGCAACGTTGCCGCCCGCCAGTATCTACGAACGACCACCGGCAGTATCGTAAAAAAAAACACTTTAAGCTGATCATATCACCCTATGGTTTTGTTCCCATTAAGAGTGTATTACTACTGTTAAGAGAAAAAATACAAAATACAAAATTTGTTTTTTCGACTAAAAATTATAGACCTTTGGCTCCCGTGTTGAAAACCTTAAATAGGCGATATCTTTGTGCGCGCGCAGCGGTGTCTGTACGTCCCCGCGACCCGAAACGAGATGTCCCTTACGACCACGACCCATGTTCCCATGTGCCGTCGGTGCAAAATTGATGCCTCAACATACATCGCAAGGTAAAAAAAGGAAAAGGTACGCGTGTGCCATCCCGGCTCAATTGATGCCTAAAATATATATATCAAATGAAAGATTACGAAATATTGTAATTCGTAAGAAACGGTTATTAATCGAGGGATATATTATTATTGTTGTTGATTTAACATCACAAGAGCAAAAAAGGAAAAGGTACGCGTGTGCCATCACGGCTCAATTGATGCCTAAAAATACATATCAAATGAAAGATTACAAAAAATTGTAATTCGTAAGAAACGGTTATTAATAGAGGGATATATTATTATTGTTGTTGATTAACAATTCACATTACATGCAAGTACGTTGCTAAGTCGTGAAATATACAAGCAGTAATAATATATCATTGCATTTCTTATGTTTTAAATTGGGGTTGATTTATGAAAGTGACACAAAATGTGTAGATGTCAGTAGCGTACATTACTTCACTGTTGCAGTTTGAAAGAGTTTATGATGCGTATGTGACCCTAACGCAAACACCCTATGGTTGTTGTTGCAAAGTGTGTAGGCGTGAGTACGAATATACGAGCTGAACAAGAACTCACAATGTGTGATCCGACAATGTACGAACCGACAAGATGTGAACTTACAATATATGAACCTACAAGATATGAATTGCAAATGTACGAACCGACAATGTATGAAGAGACAATATATAAACCGACAATATGTGAACCAACAATATATGAACCTACATGATATGAATCGCCAAAGTACGAACCGACAATTATATGCACCGGAAATATATGAACCAACAATATGTGAACCAACAATATATGAACGAACAACAAGAAAGAGGGAGAGAAGAGAGATAGAAGATGAAGAGGGAGAGAGAGAGGGAGAGGGAAGAGACAACAAGAGAGAGGGACGGGGGAGAAAAACAAGCGAGATAGGAAAAAGAAAGGGGCGTTGAATCAGTGTGTCTAACATTAAAAGCAATCCATGGTGTATTTAGATGTTTTCATAAACAGGAGAATGTAATACAATGTGAATATTGCCATTTCTTTTACAATAGTGAAATAAAGTAGTTTCGAAAGAAACTTATCCGTTAGAATTGTTAGAGCTATAAAAAGTTAAGATAAAAAATTATGTTTAATCCTAATTGGGTTGTTAACATTTTAAAGTAAGCTGCATAGGTATACATACTTCGACACACTTATGTTCTAACACTACTATTTCTTCACAGAATATTCTTGCTGTTTGGAAGTGTGTATGCTTTTTATGCTTATACCATCGCTCTATGGTTGTTGTTCCAATAAAAGTTGCAGAGAGACTCTTTACATATAATGCATGTCGTACAATTGCTTATTGAACACATAAACGTATATTTGTATAGTACTTTGGTAAGGCTCAACAAAGTGTGATAAAACAACACACGATACATGCCCATATAACAAGCATAACAAAACACGACACGAATCATGTCCGTGTAACGGGCATTGATTGACTTATGTGAACAAAAACATATTGTGTAACAAAACACACCAACATGAGATCTGTAGCTAAAAATAAACATTTGATTCCTGATAGTTACACATAGATATAGGCGGAGAATGGTTAGTTTAGTTAGTCAGTTGAAATTGCTAGAGCCACACACCATTGAACGTTATTACAAAGGTGACACTCAGTCATCAGTAAACCCATTTAATCTCAACTACAATATTCTTGTTGTGAAGTAGAATAAATATGATTACGAACTTCAAAACATGTTTGTTTGCACAGAATGACATCTTACATGGAACATTCTCTCGGTTAAAAATTGTCTATATTTGTGTCGTAAATCAAAACACCCTATGGTTGTTATTCCCACATTTGATTTACATTTGTATAGTTCATCAAAATACCCACCTGAAGTTGTTCCCAAACATATAGAGTAAAAAAACTCTATACAACCTTAAATACACACAACACGAACTTTGCCCGTGTAACGGGCATTGATTTACTAGTATATATATATAATGCGGTCTGGCGGAAGCCAGAGGTCTCTGATTGGCCGACGCTCTGCTAGGCGTTACTCTCTCTCCCCCCCCCTCTCTCCCTCGGCTTCGCGTTACTTTCTCTCTCTCCCCCCCCTCTCTCCCTCTGCTTTGCGTTACTTTCTCTCTCTCTCCCCCCCTCTCTCCCTCCCTCTCCCTCTCCGCTGGGCGTTACGGCTGTCATGCTGACCACCGCCAGGTGGCTTTTCAATGAAAACAACAGAAAACTTCAAAAGTTAAAAAAAAATAACCCGGAAAATTGCAAAAAAAAAAGCGAAACATTGGAAAAAGATGATGAAAAATAGGCTTTAAATCGATAAATCACTGACCGACATTAAATTTGGGGGGAATCATTTAAATCAGTTAAAAACGCTATAAAAACAAGTTTTAAAAACTCTAAAATATGTTTGAAAATTGCAAGAAAAAAAATTAAATGCTAAAAAAAAAAAGGCTTTAAAAACGTCCAAAAACCTTAAAAAAATGATGATGTGCGCATAGAAAAAACGCTAAAAAATTAAAAAAAAAAAAAAAAAATGGAATAAACGATGAAATGCCTCAGGAATTGGATATTGTTTTTTTGTCCTAGGAAATTTTTGAAAACATAAAAAAAAACAGGGAAAAACAAAAGAAAATTGTAAAAAATAATTGCCGATGAGGAACTGAAACCAAACGGAGTTACAAAAGCAAAAAAAAAAATGGAAAGAAATGAATAGAAAAGTAAAAAGGAAATATAAGTAAAAGGAAACTATATAAAACTTTTTTGATTTTGTTACTGCTTTTTTTTTCTTGTTTGTTTTTTTTGTCTTACCAACTTTACTTTTTTACGTCGATCAAATTTGAGGTCTGTCAATTTTTTTTTTTTTTTTTTGCGATTATTTGGTTTGTGGGAATATTTTTCTTTTCAAAGATCATGAAATTTGAAATTTTAACCTAACATTTTTATTTTTTATTTTTTTTTGGATTTTGGGATTTTGGAGCTTTTGGGTTTCTGGGTTTTGGGGATTTGCGAGTTTTTTATTCTTGAGTTTTGGAGTTTCTCGGATTATTATATTATTATTATTTTTCGTATTCTTAATAATAATAATAAAAAAAACAAAATAATACTTGGTGTTGTAAAAACTAGCAATTTGAAAAGAAAATCCTGTAGAACTTGACAAATCAAGCTTACGATGTCTTTTTTCTTCGATATATTTTGGAATCTCTTATAGTTTTTTCGAATTATAATTTTTTGTCGAGAAACAAAGACAATTTTTTTTTTAGAGAGTTTATCGTGAGAGCCTATCATGGAGGTTTGACCAGATTGAAAAAACACAAAAAAAAACATTTTTTCTAAGGCAGGGTATAAACGGTCTAATCTACGTTGAATGCAACATTTTTTTCGTTTTATTTTAGTTTTTTTGTAAGTTTTTGTTTTGTCGAAATCGAGTGTTTGTCGCAAAAGCGACAATTTTTTGTTTTTTTTGGAGTACACAAAGTGTCCTCAAGTTTTTGTGTGTCAATTATTATTATTATTTTGGTTGACACGTTGCTCGTTCAAAAAAGGAAAAAGAAACATTTGCCTCCAAAACCTCTCATTTTAGGGAGTGTGTACACACTAAAGGATGTATACCTTGTACAATCGCTCAAGGGAGATGTGAAATTGTTTGTTTATCTCACCAAAAAATATTAAAAAATACATATTTCAAGAAAAATCTTTTAGAAATAGATTCGTAATGAAGGTTCGTAATTCGCATCCAAACCTCTCTTCCTGTCTCGGCTGGCGGTTTGGGTTTACTCTCGACGGCGCGTGTTGCTCCAGCCGCCTATTTGGGAAGTTGGTGCCTTGTTGCTTCCACTATTGTCTCTCGTTTTCTGGCTGGGGACACTCCTATTCTTGCGGCCGTGGTTCCCCGTGTTTAAGATGGTGAGCTCGCCTTCCAACGGTCCCTTTTGGATGCATCACGTTCTCTTAATCGCGCTGCTATCGAGGACACGCTGATTTTTTCCACTCTTGTTACGACATCAGTTGCGCGTGTTCACGAATCCATTTCTGATCCGGTTGTCGCCGCTATTAAATCCGAGCTTCTCGAGGCACTTTCCCATTTCCCCCTTCCTCTCTCTCTATCACGTCCCATGCTTCTCCCTCTCATTCAATGACCATGTCTGGCCGTGCATCCTCGCCTCTTCTCCCTCGTTCACCTCTTCCACCTAAACCTCGTACAAAAGCCTCAACACGGGTAGAATGTAACGGGTGTCATAACCATTTCGCGACCGGTGCCGGCATTGCCCGACATACAAAAAGTTGTAAACAATTTTTGGCCTTGAGCAACCCTTCCTCTAGTACCTTTTCTTCCACGACACTCCCGTCCGGACCTACAAGCGAATATTGGGCATTTGTTCGCGATTTAGACGTGCTCGGAGCTTATGATTTGGGAGCTCGCCGTCCGCGTGTATACACGCGGATTCCGATGGCTGTGCAGATTATCGTACAGGACGCCCTCCACCTTCCTTTGTCCTGTATTTATTCGGATCCCACGGATGTTGGACCTTGGCGCCTCCTTTTCATGTTGTCACTTTGGGTTCTAGTCTTAATTGGTCGTGGCGGTGGTAGCGAGGCCCGAGAAACTATGGCTCGATGTCGCCGATTCCTTCGAGGTTATTGGCGAGCCCTTAATGCAGAGTACGAGGATCGAGTTGCGAGTACTTCTTTCACACCACGTCGTACATTTCGGACTTCAGATGTCGCATGTTGGACCTTGGCTCCTCCTCTTCATGTTCTCACTTTGGGTTCTAGTCTTAACTGGCCGTGGCGGTGGTAGTAAGGCCCGAGAAACTATGGCTCGATGTCGCTGATTCCTTCAAGGTGATTCGCGAGCCCTTCATGCCAAGCACGAGGATCGAGTTGCGAGTGCTTCTTTCACACCACGTCGTACATCTCGGACTTCAGATGTGCCATCCTTCTATCGTCGTGCGGTACATTTGGGCCGAGTTGGTGAACTCTCTCGAGCGGTTAGGGCCCTCCAGCCTTTTAGTCATGCTCCTCGATCTGATGCGACTTTTGAGATTCTCCGAGCTCTTAATCCGCCAGCCCTTCCCCTCAGTCCCCCACTATTCACACCTTCGAGCCGACAGGGTGTTTTCTCTTGGATCGAGAATCTTTCATTAAAGCCCTTACGACTTCTCCACATCTTTCACCTGGGGGTCCTTCAGACACTGTTTATGAGTTATTTTGCGACGTTTGCCTTTGGAATATGGTGCTCGAGGCTTTGACATGTTTTTTTGAGTATGTTCCCTTATTGCTGCTGGCACAGTCCCTTCTCGTAATTGCGATCTCCTCACAGCCTCCCACCTCGGGGTTGTCACAAAACCCAATGGGGGCATCCGTCCTATTGCAATGGACGAGGTATTGTACCGATTGATGGACCGTGCAATCTACATCTAGATCCAGTGCGCTTTCTATGATTATTTATCTCCTCATCAGTTCGGAGTGGCAACCCAAGGGGATTGTGAGGCCGCGGTCCACACAATCCGGGCTTTGTTAGATGCCTATTCGGATTGGTTAGTTCTCAAGGTGGATGTTTCTAATGCCTTTAATACATTGAAACGGAATGCCATTTTTTCGGAGCTTATGGTTGCACCTCCCCCGATTGTCAAGATATTTCCTTTTGTGAGAGCCTTTTATTCTCTGAGCAGTAGCCTCTCTTTCTCCACTGATGATGGTTTGGTCCCACTTTCCTCCACAACTGGCACCCGTCAAGGAGATCCTCTGGGGGGGTCTTTGTTTGCCCTAGCCCATTACCGCGCCCTCTATTGGTCCTTCAGACCAAGTTATACCTGCCAATAACTTTTTCAAGGCTCGCTTGGCCGAACTCAATTTTTCGATCCAACCCTCTAAGTGTGTTGTTTGGTCCCCACGTCCTATTCCTCCTCCTTTCACTCCCCCTCCTAGTTTTCAGGCTCCTCCTTTCGAAGGCATTCCTGTGTTGGGTTGCCTGCTTGGTTCTGATCCATACGTCACGAAATTCCTCAATTCCGCTCTTCAGACAGATTTGTCCTACGTGGACAACCTTCCTCACCTTTTTGATCCCCTCTGACACTGTGTTTCCCCCACCGGCCCTCCTACCCTTCTCGCACTTCCCCTCCTATCCCATCTTTTGAGTCGTTACTTTCTGCATTCGATGATTGCCTTATGGATGTCCTCCACACTTTGTTGGGTCGTCGAACTTTTGATCGCGAGTCTTGGCCTGCGGCACGCACCCAAGCCTCTCTTTTTGTCTCGGCTGGCGGTTTGGGTTTACTCTCGACGGCGCGTGTTTCTCCAACCGCCTATTTGGGAAGTTCGTGTCTTGTTGCTTCCACTATTCTCTCTCGTTTTTGGCTGGGCACACTCCTATTCTTGTGACCGTGGTTCCCCGCGTCTCAGATGGTGAGCTCGCCTTCCAACGGTCCCTTTTGGATGCATCACGTTCACTTAATCAGGCTGCTATGGAGGACATGCCGATATTTTCCACTCTTGTTACGACATTAGTTGCACGTGTTGAGGAATCCATTTCTGATCGGGTTCTCGCCGCCATTAAATCCGAGCTTCTCGAGGCGCTTCCTTCCGATTCTTTGCGTGCACGCTTCCTGTCTTGTGGCGGACTTGGCTCTGAAGCTTGGTTATTGGCTGTCCCTATCTTATCCACTCTTCGTTTCACCCCGGCTCAATTCACGATGGCCCTTAGGTTCTGGCTTGGCCACCCTCACCCAGCTTTGCTTGGCTCACTTGTTTGCTCTTGTGGCCACGTTCTTCAGCCTGACGGGGTCCATTTGCTTCGTTGCTCCCACGGGAAAGAGTTGATTCAGGCGCACGACACGATTCGAGACACCATCGCTACTATCTCTTCTGAGCGGGGTTTTTCTGTTCGTCGGGAGGTCTCTCACATTATTCCTTCGTGTCAGATTGACCTTGTTTTACTTGATGGTGCGCGTCGTACATTTGGTGACATTGTTTTGGCTAACCCTACATCAACTACAGTTGTCAACCAAGCGGCTCGGCATGTGGGAATGGCCGCTCGTGACGCGGCTAAAAGGAAGGAGCGTGATTATGCCCGTCGTGACGCTATGGATGGCTTCATTCCGATGGCGATCGAGATATTTGGTTGTTTGGGTGTGGCTTTGGATGATTTTTTCCGTACTTGTGGTCGGCGCTCGTTCGAGAGGCGGGGACTTGGGAGCCCTTCTGTTTCAGTCCTTACTTCTTTTTTTCGTCAACGTTTTTCTGTGGCCCTACAACGGGTGTTGGCTTCTATATTACTTCGATCGTCTATTGCCGTTATGGATCGACGGCGTGTTCCGGAACTTCCTCCTCGTGCTCCTCCGGGATTCGAGGACTTACGTGGTTGCTTTCCGTAGATTTTTAGTTATGTTGGGGGTTTTTTTATACGTGTTAGTTTTTTCCTTTGATGTTTTGTTTGCTGGGTTTTGCTATTTTGGGTGTTTTCGATTTCCCTACCAACCTTTTGTATTTACGTCGTTTTTGCCTTGATTTTCCATTTTGTTTATTCCCTCGTCATGTGGTTTTTTCAGTTTTAGCAATGCTATTTCCTTTTGTTCCTATGGACTCAGATGGTTTACCATTGCGCTTTTTAATAAAGTCCGCCCCATTAATTCCAGTGTCAAGTTTACTTTCTTTGTAGTTGTGGATTGTGAACACACACACACACACACACACACACACACACACACACACACACACACACACACACACACACACACACACACACACACACACACACACACACACACACACACACACACACACACACACACACACACACACACACACACACACACACACACACACACACACACACACACACACACACACACACATAATATATATAGCTCCTGCCTCTGTGTTTTACGGTGCTTGAGATGGGCACACCAGATATATTGTGGATGGGAGGTCTTGGCTGGTCTGAAATTCCAAATTTGATTTCCATTTAACACTTTCCAGCCCCCCCTTAGTATTATGGAATAAGCTTGCTTTTTCAACCTCTATTCTGGTTTTTTACAGGATAGGATATAAATAGACAATTTGATCCGATCACTTCTGCAACGATTGGCACCGAGCCATAGTACAACACTGATGCTGTACATAGCACGATGCACCGTATTTAGTGTGGATGCATTTAGTCCGTATTTTGTCCCATTATGATTTTACAAGAGTCCATAAACATACGGCAATTTGATTTGATCACTTATGCAATGATTAGCACCGAGCCATTGTACAGTCCGACTGTATTCGTTCAATTAAGGCTTATGGGATGGGATCTGAATGAGACTCACTGGACATGTAAAATTGCAAAACTGTACACTTTGTCATTCAGAGATAAGAATATCATATTCAGATATCATAACAGCAGTGAATAGAGAGGAGGAATAGTGAGGAGTGGACAGGACAGGATTGCTACATTCAATTAGAATGTCAAGTTTAAAGTACCCTGCGATTTGTTGCAGAATCAGATGTGAGTACACGCTATTAAAGGAGTTAGTAAAAGACCCATTAGCCTAAATGGGAAAAATAACTGTATAATGTTAACTAAGTGTAGGGAGACGAGGCAAGTGGTAGTCAACTCCCTTAAACAGTATTAGAAACACTATTTTACGATTTCGGCCAAAAACCTTAGTGATGGGCGGTGTAGTTTAGACAAAGATATCTCCCACGCGCCATTGGTAGGTGGTATTTATATGACATCCATTGCATCCAAAAAAAATCATTTTATGAAGGGTGTGCACGCTGCGAGGTCATATCTAGTCATACCATCGCCATAGTGATATCGTTTGTTTACCTTCTTGAAATAGATTCGTCATGAGGGAAAGAACTTACAAAAATGATTGTTAAAATAGAGTGGAAGGTCACACACAGGTCATCGCACCTCCCAAGCTTTCAAAGGCACTCAAGGACAAGACCATAAGTTAGATACTAAGTTGATCATTAATTGGTTTTTTAAAATTCCTCAAGAATAAGATATGCATTAAACTCTTCGACGACTTGTTCTTACGAGGGTATCCAGATGTATATCCAAATAGATATTCGGCTTCATACCCATATGGCACGGCAAAGATACAAAGGCTCAGAGGGAGGGATTCCCCATTTGTCTTTGTCTTCCACAATTCACACTAATAAAAGAAAAATGAACCCCATTTAACACAAAATCAAAAACGAAATCCGATTAGATTCTGTACCAAAGAAGACACCTTTAAATTTAGGTTCCGAGCCATCTACGATAACAGAAAATGTGACGTGACAATGTTGTAAAGTGAAAACTGCGACATTCCCAGTCTTTAAAATAATATAAGATGCATATCAGATGGGATTTAAACCCAACATTGTTCCTCAAAAACATTTATAGACAATTACGTAACCAATCTCGCAAATTGAAAAAAAAAACTAAACCTTCCCAACATAATTCCTCAGAAAAAAAAATCAGGAAAATTGCTTAATTGCATGCATATGATAACTCAGTCCATTAAAAAAAATAAAACAAAACATTTTGGGCACCTGGAACAGGAAAAAACTCACAATATCAATCACCATTTTCAGAAATGCAAAGGAACCAAAGAAAAAAATAACATCAAACACAGTGTAAAAAAGAAACCAGCAGTGAATTACAAAAAACAAATACAAGGCCAAGTAAAGACAAAGTCACATTCTAAGTAATATAAAATGACAAAATGGAAAGAAATTAGGCCCATCCACATTCAAACGTAAAATGGTTGGTTGATTTTTATTGCAAAACCTATTCACACTTTACAACTAGTCGTACAGTATTCACAAAATTTCACAAAAGGTACTCATCGACAGTTACTCTCTTTGTCCCCTTATGACTAGTTAACTTTGCAGTATTCAGCCAGAAACTTGCCAAACTAAGTTAAAAAAATCACGTGAACTCGTCAACACCCAAAATTGGATAAAATTTTGAAACTCGGAAAAAACAAGTTGAAATCAAACTTTGAAATGTACCTTTGTGACCTTGTGGCCAATCAAAAGGCTCTAAGCAGCATTCTCATCAGGTCCACCCATTGTCAATTTCATACAACTCCCACAGTATTTACAAGTAGTTTCACAGAACAGCCCCTATTTTGAAACTCTAACTCCCGAATAATTCTCGATATTTCTGCACCATTGTTCACATCTGTCCGTATTACCAAAAGATTTAACCACAAGCATCGCTTTTCCAAGTGATATAAGCCAGATCCCCCAATGTTACTGTTTTCAATACTTAATGTTTGAAGCCGAGAGCAAAAGGAAAGATATTCCATTCCTCTGTCTGTTATACCACCATCATTTGGACGCTCATAAGTCAAACTCAAACATCGCAAAAAAGGAGAGTTTTCCTTCAAGAGAAGGAGAGCTTCATCGGAGATATCTTCTATTGGCCTGCAACAAAAAATGTAAATATAAGAAAAACAAACAAAATGTAAGAGGTCTGCATGATTCCAACTAACTACACCTTGAATCGTTATTAGCGTATAGAAATTATTAGTGTAAAGAAAAAATTAGCGTCAATCATTCTAATTTAGTGCCAGGAGACGTGGCAGATTATGGTCCTGAAATAGAAATACGGAATTCATAGCTGAAATGCGTACAAACTCTCCTAGAAATTTCCTCCACGGCCCTTTTGGGGTTTTCCGAAATTGTTTTGGCATTCAATTCCAATTTCCTAAAACCTTAGATAAAAGTACCATACCACAAACTCAAAGTACGTAATCCGTATTTATATCTGCTCTCTCCCTCACTTCCCTCTTGCCCTCTCTCCCTCTGGCGCACTCCCTCACCCTCTTCCTCTCTCTCTCCCTATTGCACTCTCCCTCTCTCTCTTTCCCCCTCACTCTCCCTCGCGCTCACGTCCCCTCACCTCCCTTCGACCCCCCTCGCCTCCTATTGCTTCACCTTGCGCCCCCTCTCCCTTCCCTCTCTTCCCCCCCCCCCTTCCTCCCTTCTCCTTCTCTCCCCTTCCCTCCCTCTCCAACAAAATGCTCGGGTGAAAGACGCCAGTTCTGAAAATTTCTTAGGACTAAACATCAAAATAGTCAGCGACTTTTAGGGTTTCTTGACACTTCTTAGGGTTTTTCAAAGTTTTAGGGTTTTGAAGGGTACAAAACCCCTCACCTTCTCAATATAAGAAACGGGAAAAAACAATCAAAGATTTTCACACTCCCTAAAACGTAATTTCACGAAAAGCTCAATAATTCGCTTAAACAAGTTTTTTCGCTACACCGAAAAATGTTATTAGAGTGGAGAAATTATTGGCATTGGATTTTACGTTATTTTAATATGATGTTGTTGATTCTGATTCAGTTCCGGGGTGATGTCGCTGATTATGAAGCTTGTAAAGAGTTAACGTTAAGGAAAAAACAGCGATATTCTGTGGTCAGAGGCAAAAAATATAATCTTAAAACGATTCAGAGTACCAATCCCCTCAGAGAACTGAAATTGTTAAAACCCAAGGCAAAAGCCTTGCGTGTAAGAAGACACAACATGGCATGATACTGTTTTTCTCTCAGATTTCTATTGCTTAATAGGATGTTCTGTAAGAAATTTCGGCACATTTTTTTTTCAAACATCTTGATTTTAGTTCATGATGGAGCACTTCACCTGTTTCCACCGTTATGGAGTTGTGAGACCGGTTCAGTTGCTCTAATCCAAAAAAAGGGTCAAAACAAGCAGAAACGTCAGAAAAAAATAAGTTTATTTAAAGGATTTCATTCCCATGACTTGATCAAATGTCTCTCTGAATGAAGACGCTACTGTTGAATTTGACTATATTGTTAAATGCAATATTATTTCAGATCCTCTTTAGCTGAATGAATTCACGGTACAAAAGTACCACGAGTAGAGCACAGACTCAACTAAAGAAACTTAATAGCTGTTAACTAGAAAGCGAGTTACACATTTATTCAAGAGGAAAGAGTATTTCTAACACTACCACAGAACAGTGTGTCAAGCAACGACGTTACAAATTAAGCGCTCAATATAACTTGAACCCTTAATTAACAAAGTTTTTCCAGGAGTTTTCAGCAGTTTTACAGGAAAGGCTCAGTAACCTTATAGCGAAGTCCAAGTATGCCATTTAGTACTCGAAAAGCTTATACAGCTCAGAACAGCTTTTACTTATACAACTTTTTCAGCCTGTCAAAAAGTTGTATGTTACATTAACGGAACTTATTATAGAAAGATAAAAGGAAGAATACCACAAAAATCTTCCCATAGTAGTTCGGTAATTCTCCCTGATGTCATGGTCAAGACACCATAATTAACAACAAAAGTAATTAAAAACAGGAAATGGTAAACCATCTGAATACATGGAAATAAAAGAATGGAAACGCAAAACGAAACTGAAAAAACAAATCAAACAAACAGACAATGCACAACAATTGGAGAGAAAGTGAACGGCAAAAACGACAAACAATTGAAGGAGGTGAAAAGGAGCAACCAACATAAAACCAGTAACAAAAAGCAAAACCCAAACAATAGCTACCAAACCATACCCTAACCTGCTCCGCAATTTCCTAAATTTCAGCAATGTTTGGCAGAATTTATAACACAAAAAAACAGCACCAGTTTACATGTTAATGTATTTGCAGCCCTACAATAAACAGAGTTCATGCCTAAAAACAAGGTCCGTATTGTACCTTAAATTGTCCATTTTGTGGGCATTAATAGTTTTCCCTGGTTCTGTCATGAGGTTCTCCTCTCCGCTTGAGTTCCCTGGGCTTGAAAGGGTCCACATTATCTCCTGGTTTCTCTTCATCTGTGGATACACTGAAAGTCAGTTCATCTCTCAATAAAAGTGGGTTTCAAATTTAGGAGACAGCCATAAAATGATAAAAACATCATCGCCACGTTACAAAGACAACAAGACCAGCAACATCCGCCCTCACTCTCACACGGCCAAAAAGTACCAACTTCAGAGTGTAATTACATTGAAAAAATTCCCTCTAACAATGAGAGTGAATTGTCCAGTTTTTAGGGTGAACTGAACATACAAATACTAAAAAAACTGTAAACATTGTAGAATTTACACTTGAAGGGTAAGTCTTTGACATCGCAATCAACCTATCAGTGTTATCCGTAAGGCAAATCAACAGATACAACAGGCCGGCCAAGGATATCCAAGATGATTCAAGAATAAAAATGATAGCAACAATATAACTTAGATTCCTCAAACAAGCAAAACCACAACCAATTGTCAAAACAAAAACCTTCAGTAGAAGCAAAAACACAAACGATAAAACGAATTTACAAGCGAGTTAAGGCATTATCAAACATAAAAAAACACATTGACACTGTAGATCTCAGAAAAAGTTAAAATGTTATTGAAACCCACCCAGCCATTCAACAATCCATAGCCATAGCTTAACCACTCCTGAAGTCGAACCTACCAACTTACTTGTAGTTGAGTCACCTAACACCAAAGAAAAGGGAAGAATGCTTTGGCCTGCCATCATGTGACCGGGATCAGTTCCAAGCACAATGTGCTTCAAACCTGATCCAGACCCTTTCGACCACATGATTCCAGGCCCAGCAACTCCCAATCCAAAGCTTTAATTAAACTCCCAATCTAAAACCTGTCTTTTCTTCCAGCCTCTGTAAAACTTATGCTATTGCTGTCACGATAAGTGCCCACTCCCAACAGCAAAGCTGCCAAACAAAACCCTAATATTTTCAAGTGCCTATACAAGAAATCATGTAATCTGAATCGCAGTCAAGCAAACCTAACTCGTCTAAGCTCCTGTTTTAGGACTGATTGCTAGCGATTCACAGAAACACATGATTGCTGGCTAAACACTTTTTTAACTATCGTACATTGCCCTATGCACTACATGCACACAAAATATACATACGGCGAATAAAAACTCTTCAAACCTCATCTCCCATGATTCGTTGCCCAAACAGTTTGATTCAAACAGAACTGTCATAAGATCCTGATTCGTTCTCTGTCCCATTATCTGTTCCGTTCTCTGATTCATTTCCTATTCCATTCTCCATTCTAACTCCTGTTCCGTTGCATGGCGCAAATATGTCCGAAGGAGGGATATCCAAAACAGCAGCCGCTGCCTTACTGGCCTTCATTAAGGTCTCAGCTGTAGACGGGGGTAGCGGAACTTCTCGAAAACTTCCAGGAAAGTTCAGAGAAGCTTTTCTGCCTCGAAGCATTCTTGCCGCCACATCGTACACTCGAGCAGCCTCCTCTGCAGTATCATATGATCCGAGCCAAATCCTGGACCTCTTCTTAGGTTCACGAATTTCAGAGACCCATTTACCCCATTTCCGCTGGCGGACGCCCTTGTATCTTGGTGGCATTGCCCCTGGAGCAATGTTGTTCATTCCATTGGCCTCACCGACAGATCGATTCAGTCCAAACCCGACACTCACAATTTCTGCAGGTTCAATTTTTGCCCGTTTGGCAGATTGAGGCTGAAACACCACTTCTGCATCTTCATGACCTCCGCCATTGCGGTCCAGCAGCACTTGAGATGACATTTTCTGGTTCACGAGCTGCGTGAAGTCGGATGCCGAAACTTCCAGAGAACCGGTGATGATGGACTTCTGTAAAGCGGTGAGACGATCATAGAGACAGAGCTGCTCCCACGTGAGATTCGGAGCTCGCATCATCAGTTCCTCTTTGATTGCCGCCAAAATCAGGAGATCTCGCTGTCGAGAAACAATGGAGGGAGAACAAGTGGAAGTGTCCATTAAACCAGCTGCAGAATTGAACGAATTTGACGTATCTTCAGGTAATCCAGGAGACGATATGGGAGATGGAGGCAGAGACGCCTGATGACTAGGCAGGGGAGACTGCAGGTAAGATGGAGACTCCTGATACGGTACGGAAGACTCTTGATATGGTGCGAAAGGATCCTGATACAGAACGGAAGACTGCTGATATGGTCCAGAGGACTGATGAGATGAAGAGGACTGCTGATATGGAGGAGACTGTTGAAATGAATTAGACTGCTCATATGGTAGGGAAGACTGTTGATACTGAGGAGACTGCTGATGTGGCAAAAGGGAATTTTGTTGCAGAGAAGACTCGTGAAGCGACATTGAAGATTGCTGCAGAGGCAGGGAAGACTGCTGATATTGAAAAGAAGATGGCTGATGTGGCGAAGGAGTTCTGTCGTATGGCAAGGAAGGTTGCTGCTGCGACATATAGGTATGCTGGCGCGTCAAAGGAGACTGCTGAAAAGCTTGACTCTGATTGGTTGATCCTCCAGAAGCTAAGAGCTTGCGCATTAAGTCCACCATATCCTGATTAGTGTGGACACTACTGTTTCCAAATGTTCCATATCTCCCTACTGTAGTCATGATTAACAGAGCTAAACAAAAGACTAAGAAGAAAAAACGTATCAAAAGGCTGAACTTAACTTGGACTAGGTGAGCAAAATAAATAAATGAAAAAAAAGAAAATAGAAAGAAAGAAAGCCTGGCAAGACAAAGAGGACAGGGAACCACAAATAGATAGAGTTTGGAAAAGATTGGAAAAAAATAAAATTATCTCCTTTTTTTCCAAACTTATCTTCGATAAACCAACATCTCATCTCCTTTGTAAAAAAACAGGATAAATGGATGTAGGTTTAGCGATTTGAGGATCCCTTAAAACCTCCTACCCTTGCCAGGCTTCCCTGTAATGAGTAAGAATCAGAAAAACACCTTCAACAAAATCATCTCCTAATACAAAATAAATAAAGAGATGCAAGGTCTTCCTAATGAAATAAGCCACTAAATACTATTCAAACTAATAGCTTACCAAAATACTTCCTTACTAAAAACACGTCCGTGCGTTGAAGCATGCCTACAAGAGCCTACCTGTTGGCTTTCTAAGGAAACTAGTGCGAGATCTACTTGCTATGGCTGCCTTCTCTTAGTCTAGGCTTGCAAAGTTGCAATTAGGTGATAATGCTCAACCTGCTTCTTCCTTTGTCTTTTTCAATTCTGACAAAGCTTTGACTGCGCTAGTTCATTTCATAGTTCAAAAGTGCGGTATTAGAAACGCTATATGAAGTTTATGCTGTACGATACACGTATTATATGGGCTTTTCCCAGTATAATACGCCTGCAAACGAGCAGAATTACTCAAGTGTCTCCAAACTGTTTTCGCACGACTATTTCGGCATCGTGGGTAGTGGGTACGGCATATTAGTAATAATCATTTCACATTATAAATTTGTGATCGGGTATAAACCGGTGTCGAATGTCTGGTAATCCAAGGCTTTACTAGATTCAATACGGTTACGGATCAAACTATTTAGTATTTACGACAGATAACGACAAAGCATTTCCGGCTTGGCTGGCATTTGTATCAAAACGAGTTATATATCCACCCACTTACCTTCTATCTCGGGAAACACCCTAAAACTCTATTTCTGAACTACGCGACAAAAAAAGTACAGTATCCAAAAAGTACATCTTTGTTGCGACACATTGCTAGCGTGAATATATTGAAAGCGGCCGTCTACGTGACAGCTACTCTACTTGAACAGAAAAAACAGGTGATATCACACACACTGCCAAAAAAATAAACAAAAAAACCATTTACTCGTGCGATGCTCATACAATGTGTACCAGACCGTACGTATGTAAGTTTCGAAATTTTTGGGGTTCAGGGTAATATTTTTTTTTTCCTTGGTCGAGTGTGATTTTTCTCATTTTGCCACTTGTATTTTTTTTTTTCTTCCTGGATAAACGGGTTTTCCCGCAGAAGCCAAAAAGTCAGAAATCATCACGCATAGGACGGCTGGAGCTGGAACCGGCGCATAGAAATTTGTCGCGTAGTTCGTAGACTGCCAGCGGGTGTGGTTGGAGATATCAGGTGAGTGGATATACAACTGTTAGCAATTTTACAATATGTCGTATATCGATTGACACATGTCACGAGGTGATATATTGGCAGCATAATATTGACGATTGACAAGTAAAAACAATTTGATAATCGGTAATGGGAAACCGGCTAACGGTTATCGGCCAACGATGAGCAAGACTACAGTACAGTACTGTACCTACTTTGCAGTCGTACTGTACAGTACTGTCAATTTCAATTCAAACTTTGACATTAGCAGGCACGACTGGACCGTCCGATCTGCATCGCAAATAATCGTACGGGAAAAATAGAATTAAGACTTTAAGAGCGCTTTTCTGACCTGCCTTCTGCTGCTGGAGGCAGCCAGAGGGCCACTGGGACCAGCCTGGATGATCCTGACCATTATTACCAAAAGGAAGACGGCTAGGATTAAATTAAAGCCGACGACTCAACCGCTTACGGGAGATTTCCAGCGGCTGTGGCAGGTTGTCAGGCGTTCGATCATTGACCAGAGAGCGGAATAGCCGGGTACATCTGGTCTAGGTTCCAGATAGTGCGCGCATCCGTACATGCGTAACTTGACTCTGGGAGCTGAAAAACGGGCCATAAGCCGACAATAAATTTCCATGTGCTTAATATATGCTGTAAGACTGTGGGACACTGGGAGCTCATTTGTCGCTTTCTGAAGCGACCTGACCTAATATTCTGGCAGCCACGGTCTGGTAAAATCCGTACACTCAACGCCGCCGAAGCATAGGATTAATACGCACAATAGTACGCACGTATAAATGTCGTTCTATACGATTTTCTGTATGAGACGCGCAAAACCCGCATGATGACGGTCTTTGGAAAAAAATAGGTCAGCCTTCAGGGTTGAATGGCACATCAATAGAGAGGAGACTCATGTAACGCTTTTCTGACCAATTGATACGAAAGTGTATCGTGTATACATTACATCAATGGATTGCGAATGAGAGTCGTTTCAAATCGTATTTCTTTTCGCGACTGAAATGTTGACACGTGCATCTGAACCAACATTCGTTGATGAATCGAAAAACATACATTCGTCGACGTGGAGGGATAGGAACTCCTGACAGACGGAACCTTATAATACAGGTAACAGATCGAGAGTATCACGAAACCATTATGAGCCAATCATAGCTCCCCTTTCGTATTTTACCTGACGGCTATATGCTTCCTTTGCGTCATTTTTTAGTATTTTACATTGATCATGTTTATTGATCATGTTCTCTACAGTACAGTGCCGTACATTTTGGAAGAAAAAATATTATACTGAGGATTTTTCGCACAAGCACCTCCCACTCAAGCGAGAAAGTGTACTGTACAGTACAGTAAGATTACTGGAATCCGTATAGATCTGTACCATGACGTGTTTTTTTGTCTTTTACATAACATCCTCCCTGGAGCATCTATCGCTCCAACCAGCCCGTAGCTGACCTTCCTCAACCGTCCTTAAGGAGGACGGCGGCTAACTACAGTACAGTAGGGGCCGTGTGCATGCATTACACGTGGATAAGAACAATCAGTGGGAAGATAGCCATCCATGATTACTTTACACGTCGTAAATGCCATGTGACTTGGGACAGAGTGGATGCAAATCTATGAGAATCTACCGTACCATATTTGGCGGAAGATATCCTGTCTCGCTCCCTTTTCCTTCCGTTGACCTTCGTAGTCTGCTGTGCTTATTTGTCGTTTTCTAGTCTCTCTGAATTTGTCTTTTGTACAGTAAGATAGTACGGTACGAATCATACATTCAAATTGTACGCTTGAAAAATCTTCGACGAATTTTAAATATGTGACAAAAGCCCGTGGTACCACCAACACGTAAATGGGAGCTACAGTACTGTACGGTGGTTTACTGCCACGACCTGATGGACGATTGGCCTGAAAATTTCTGCCAGTACATCGTTTCGTACAGATACTGGCAACTCCCGATGGGGAGGAACGTTCAAACAAATTGAAGCACATAAAGCTGAGTTTTGCGTACTCAGAAAACGCCAAATATCGCGTTGTGCTCGGTTCACCGCATTATTATCCGCGTACTGTACGGTACGCGTACTTTAATGCCCAATTTTTGTTCCGCACAAAATTCCGCACTAATTTCCACGTATAGTATAGCTGGAACATTTAAGTTTTAACCATAGTTGTTCATAGCGATTAGTGCTAACTTTCAATCGTGACTAATTATAAGTAACGAAAGCATTGAACCTTTTGAACAAATCGCAAAAAATCGTTAATGAATTTCCATCCGTACAATTTCGTACCATTAAAAAAAAATTAGGGTTTTATTACAAATATTTAAATAAATATGACACTCTAAGTCGTTATTAGAGTTTCTTCACCAACTGGTAGCGGTGATCGCGAAACAGTGCTACTCCAAAACTTTGACTCACCCGGGTTCGAAAGTCCGCCAGCGCACATTTTTATCAAAAATCGTTTGTTTGAGCCTGTATGAGCCTATCTGACAGGCAGCCATGGCCGCCTTCTCTATGCCTTCACTCTCTATCTATCAAACAGCACACGACTGCAAAAAAAAAAAGTAAAGAAGAAGACGCCCGTACAATTTTCAAAGTTACCGCGCGAAAATAGTGTGAAGTTTCAACATCTTTTTTAAAAAATATCGGTACATTTTCGATGAATAGACGTACAAGTTCCTTGATGTTTCTGTTCAGTTCACTGAACAGAAAGTATCAATAACCACGACGTATCTTTTCCTCGAATATCGTACATTTACGTAAAAAACCGTACATATTACGGAGAATATTGTACTTTTCCCGTAAATTGTCAGTTTTAGTTTACAGTAGACTTTTTTTTTTCAATTTTCAAAATCGTCACGAATTTTACGTTTCAATCATAAAATTTGAAAAAATCGAACGATTTGCACAACACTCGTTTTAACCCATAGTTCAAAAGTAGGTGAAAGTAGGCCCCTACAATATGCCTATTATATGCAAAGCATACAATATGACCTTAAGACCCAAATTGTATTCGGACCTATTCGGACCAATTAAACCATTCAGACCAAAATTTGGACCAATTAAAATATTCGGACCAAAATTCGTTATTTACACCGTCAGATTCGGACGATCGGACGGTCGTTGATCAAAGTAGCGATCTAAGAAGATCACATGAAAAGCCCATAACATAACTTACGATAATGGCGCAGACCAAAGGCCTAAAATAAAAACGCCTACTTTTGAACTATGATTTAACCAGACCTAGCGGTAAAATACCCTCTAACATGAATCGAAACGATTTTTTATATTTTTCTAATGTCGGTTTTCAGATGACAATGCGATGCGATGTGGCGATCCGCCGACGATGTCTCGATATTGACCCGCCGTACATCGAGAGCAGATGTCGCAATCGGTACCCGAATCCGTACACAATCCGTACCCGGCTAGCTGCGTCTGATCCGAAACGGATTCGGGTGCCAAATTTTGGGGACCGTTGCATTTGGCCGGGTGAATAGAAAAAAGTAAAATACCAATTCAGATACGGCCGAATAAGCAAAAAAAGAAAAAAATGAAGGTTTCGCAGGTACGGTCCACTACAGTAAGGTATTGTCTTGTCCGTATTGTGGTGTCCATACTATTCAACAACATTGTACTTTGTACTTGGTATCGTGGAAGGTACAAGGCAGATTTTGTACCACTAATTTTGTACTTATTAGGGTACGTATGGGTACGAGTAAGTTGCGAGAAAACGAGTTTCGGTTAACTTTTTTTTGTCGTATACACGTATCGGGTACCAGGTACCAAGTTAGGAGCGTGACATAACGCGGGCGGATTTCGGGTGCTCAAATTTTGAAAAAAACAAAAAAATGTCAAAATCAGGTATCTAAATTTTTGACTTTTGAGACCTCTGTTGGAAACAGTGAAACGAACCTAGGAAACCTAAACCCAAGGGAGGAAGAGGGAGGACGGAGATAGAAAGGAGAGGGAGGGAAAGGGAGAGAGAAGGAGAGGGAGAGAGAGGGAGAGGGAGAGAGAGAGAAACGAGAGAGAGTGGCAAGCGAAGGGAAAAAACATGGTAAAGGAGAGAGGAATGACCATTTCTTTGACACAACTCCTCCCTCCTCCCTCCCTCCCACCTGTTGAAATCACTAGATTAAGGAGAGATATTTTCTAGGTCTTAATTGATTAGAATAGCTAAAAGAAAAAGCGTAGGCAACCTGTCTCCACCTTCTCTCTCTAACCCCCATACTTGTAGTCACTCAAGGAGAGAGAGGGCTGTGGAGCTATGACTGCCTCAGCCCCATAGGCAAGACTAAAGAGTGACCTAAGTCACTCTCAACAAAAAGGTTGAGTCCGGCAGGACTCGAACCTCCGACCGGCAGAGCAAGGCGTAGCCGTCAGCTCTTACTGGTCTGTCGTAGTAGTCTGTTAGGATACATAGGGTTTGATAGTTATTTAAACATTAGCTAGATCATTAATTCGATTCACGGAATAACATATTGAAGACATAAAAACTAGTTGAGTTTTAGTACGCACGAAACAAATGTATCGGACATTTGTTATTTTGAACGGCTAGCATTAAAAGCCGGTTTGGATCCGACGGCCCTCATCATCGACGAGATCCCAGAATGGCCGCCTTGGCGTTTTCGGACTTGACATGACCGATCGACACATGGCAAGATATCATTGGGAAGCGAGAATCCCGGGGAACGCAAAGACAAGTCTGGAGGAGACATACGTCCACTCCATGGCCTTTTCGTACACAGGTCGTATATAAAGTACATCAGCCCTAGTACCTTTCTGTACTGTACAGTCTTCTGATTGGTACATACATTAGTAGATAGGGGATGTGAGAGGAGTTTAGGACTTAGAGGATTGAGGAGGAAGCCGCCTCTCTCCTAACAAGCTTGTATAAATATTGGCAGTTTTGCCATTTGATAACTAATCACCTTGTTGGGCGTTTTCAGTGATTCCTTTTTTTGTGGACTCAAGGGAATCCACACTGCATAGGGGTGCAGTCAGATTGTCTATTTGTCTACTTGTTGTCTGCTTGGGTGGCAGCTGTTCGAGTTGAAAGTGGGTTAGTGAAAAACCACCTAGAGGCTTCATGAATTTTGCATTCCAAATGGGGGGCACAGAATTGCAGGTTATTGGCCCACCCTCTAGGGTGCCCATAATCAACGGATCTCGGTTCATTTACTGGGAAGCCATGATGACAAGGGCATTGTGTGAAAAACAATAATGGGGTATTGTTAGTGGACAAGTGAAACGTCCATCTCAAGGAACTCCACCAAGGTTTGTGTTGTTTTTAGAAAGCTTTAGTCCTCTCTATGCCTCAGCTGTGAGGGAGAGAGAGTTGTTCAGGACTTAAGCTACTTTTGGTTGAGTTCTGTTCAGTACTTATCAAAATAAGTGTGACAGTGAAGTTGGGAGTTCACGGTTCATTCACACTTGGGACACACGTCGTCACTTAGAGAATGCGTGAGTATGTCCTCCGTGGACGCACGAAAATTCGGCAGGACCACGGGACTTCGTGAAGTCAGTTCTACGGTGCCATATCCTCTAATCAGACCGTTGACAGCCGCCGCCAACAAATAGTGACGAGGCTTGACTAGATCATTATCACTTTACGTTTTGTCTGAACTTCGGTGTAAATATTTGGTAGAATAGAACTTTGTTAATAGTGAATTATTTGTTGTGACAGAATGTTAGATGTACGGTTGGAATGCCTCCGTACAGCTTAGTGTAGTTTTGGTGTATAAAAGTAGGAGTTAGTGAATTTGATTTTTAGGAACAAATGATATGAAAGCTGTACACTGAGTTTTATGTAATTTTATTTCTACATATCTCACAGATCTCTGACCGGAAACGATTGCAATTTTATGTGTGTGTTTCTTTGTATGTTATATACACTATGGTACACTTTCAGGACCAGTGGAGCGTTTTTCTGAAAGTTATTGTCTGTCAAAGTCGTTGTTCAGCCATCGATCTTTGTGGAAGCTTCCTCTCTTGATTTGTTCTACGATGACTACTGCTGCATCTTCTTCATCTTCAGTGCTGCATCTTCTTCATCTTCAGTGCCAGCAGTTGTCTCAGAACAACAGTTTGGAGGAGTCAGGTTTTCTACACGAGCATCTTCTCCAACAGAGGATTCAGATGATGGGGACAGTAGTGTGTTCGAAAAGGGGAAATGAAAAGAGATACCTCTCACTCTTATCGCCACGACACCCGGAGCCGTGGCCGTAAAGACTGAGGAAATGATATTCAAATGTGGGAGTACACCAACATGACTGCCAGGCATTTCATTTTGAGGCACCTCACTCAAGCTTTGGCGACCTCTAATCTTCACATCTTCAAGGCCGAGGAGTTGTGGATGGCTTTAGTGGAGATTTATAGAGCTGGTACCATTCAAGAGCTCCAGCTAATTGAGCAAAGGTTGACGAGTTATACTTACAAAGGATGGAAGATGTTAAACTACTGTAATGATCTCTCTTGTTTGTACATGGAGATGGAAAGTGTCGGATGGACATGCATAATGAAGATGAAAGTTAACACCCTCATCATGAAGTTGCTTGAGGATTATGAAAACATAGTGTAGCGAGTGCAAAAAATGGATGATAGTTCTTGGAAGTGGAACACCGTGGTCCGAATGATACTCGTGCAAGAGAACATTATCGAGATCCGCTGAGGAGGAAAGTGTGTTCAAGCTCTAGCTGTCGGAACAGACGGGTGGAGGAAGGATCCGAAGAAGCCGTACATCAACTTCAAAGGGGATCAATTTGGAGAACCCATGACTCCAAAGGGTCTTTGCCATTTTTGCAAAAAGTCGGGACACTTCATGGCTGATTGCATCAAGTTGTCGGAGCTGAGGCTCCAATAAATCCGTGGAGGGGGTTCTTTTAGAGGGAAGAAGAAGGCACTTGTGGTCACATGAGTGAAAGGAGAGACCGAGGAGGACGAGTCCACTGAGAAGGAGGATGGGGGGCTTCTCCTCGACGAGAATTTGGAGGGAAAAGAGATTCCTCGGAAACAGAAGTGTGCTCTTGAATCCATTCGGGAAGCTCTTGAGGAAGGATGGATTATCGATTCAGGTGCATCCATGCATATGTGCCGTGACAGGCGCCTCTTCACTAAGCTAAGAAAGATCCCAACTGTTGAAATACAGTATGGGGATGGGAGAGTAGTAACCACAAATCTAGTGGGCTCGGTAGATCTGAAAGTTCTAGTGGAGTGTAAGACATCTATACTCACCTTCTCAGATGTGCTTTACATTCCTCAGCTGGGTAAAAATCTTGTGTCTACTTCTGTATTAGATGACAAGGATTTTGATACGTTCACTAGAAAGGGAGTCTTTACAGCTAAGTAGAAAAATGAAGTCTATTTCACAGCAGATAAGGGTAGCAAAGGAATGTTTACGCTTAATCTGAGTAATGAAAAGAATAGTGCTTACTATGGTGGTGTCCTGAGCTTCATGATCTGGCATAAGCGGTAAGGGAGTGTGCATTTTGATAGGCTGAGGGAAATGAAAAAGTTGGGTGTAGTAGAAGGCATTCAGTTTGGGGATAATAAAATGATGGATGATTGTAGTGGGTGTGCCCAGGGTAAGGCTCACAGACTCCCCTTTCCCAAAACTGCCACGTATAGAGGTGATAAAGTACTAGATCTGGTCCACAGAGATATATGGGGATCAGTTAGAGTACCTTCGGTTTGGGGGAAGAGGTATATGCTGACAATTACTGATGATTGGTCCAGATATTCTAGAGTCTACGTCCTAAATACAAAGTCTGAAACACCAAAGTACTTCAAAGAATACCAAGCCTGGAGTGAGAAGTGTTGTTTTTAGAAAGCTTTAGTCCTCTTTATGCCTCAGCTGTGAGAGAGAGTTGTTCAGGACTTAAGCTATTTTTGGTTGAGTTCGGTTCAGTACTTACCGAAATTAGTGTGACAGTGAAGTTGGGAGTTCACGGTTTATTCACACTTGGGACACGTGTCGTCACTTGGGAGAATGCGTGAGTATGTCCTCCGTGGACGTACGGAAATTCGGCAGGACCACTGGACTTCGTAAAGTCAATTCTACGGTGCCAAATCCTGTAATCGGACCGCTGACAGCCGCCGCCAACAAATAGTGACGAGGCGTGACTAGATCATTATCACTTTATGTTGTCTGAACTTCGGTGTAAATATTTGTGATAGAATGTTAGATGTACGGCTGGAATGCCTCCGTACAGCTTAGTGTAGTTTCGGTGTATAAAAGTAGGACTTAGTGAATTTGATTTTTAGGAACAAATGATGTGAAAACTGTACACTCAGTTTTATGTAATTACATTTCTAGATATCTCACAGATTTGTGAGCCGAATTAATTGAAATTTTGTGTGTGTGTTGTTTTTTATGTTATCTACAATGTGGCGAATTTTCAGGATATTTAGAGCGTTTTTCTGAAAGTTATAGTCTATCAAAGTTGCTGTTCAGCCATCGGTATTTGTGGAAGCTTCCTCTCTTGATTTGTTCTACGATGACTACTGCTGCATCTTCTTCATCTTCAGTGCTGCATCTTCTTCATCTTCAGTGCCAGCAGTTGTCTCAGAACAACAAGAATTTGCACGGGACCTCAATTAAGAAAATAAAGAGTGATAATAGGGGAGAGTACACCTTTAACCAGTTTGAGGAATACTTCAAAGATGAGGGAGTTCAGCATCATAAAACCGTACCGAATAATCCACAACAAAATGGGGTAGCTCAAAGGTTGAACCGGACTTTAAGAGATAGTGTGTGTAGTATGTTGGCAGATAAGAAAATAGGAAGAAGATTTTGGGCTGAAGCCATAAACTGTGTTAATTACATTAAGAATAGAGTCCTCACTACAGCCGTTAAAGGAATGACACCTTATGAGAGATGGGTTGGAAGGAAACCAAATATTTCTCACTTGTAGTGAAGTTTATTGTCATTACACAGATAAGAAAAACTAGAAACTAGATGCTTAAGGGAAACCGAGATATTTTGTGGGATATGATGAGGATGTCAAAGGATATACAGTCTATGATTTGGATAAACAAGATATCATTCTGGTAAAGCATCTTGTTGTCATTGATGATGGAAAGTCATTTGATCCTTTTAAATACACTAAGAAAATCAGAATCAGTTTTGAGTCCGAAAGTGAGGAAGACTTAGATCTTCCCAGAAGGGACACAAGTGAAAACGTGATTGCAGATTCAAGGGAGATTAAAGTTGGGGGAGACATACCGGAATTTCTTCACATTTCTACACACTCTGAGGAGAGAGAGGAAGAGGAGCCAAAATCGGTTTCCATGGATAGGGGAGCCAATGAGACAGTAAGGGGGAACCCGAGACTTCCCTCCATTCTAGCTTCGGACTTTGATGGAGGACAGAGGAGCAGCAAAAGACTACAAGAAAAACATGCTGCTCACAAGGTAACGAAGCTATCTCACCCAGATGAGCCTCAGTCATACTCGGAGGCAATGGACAGTCGGGAGAAAGAGCGATGGGTCAGAGCCATAATTGATGAGATGGCTTCCATCATGGAAGCTAATACTTGGGAGCTGGTGGACTGTCTTCCTGACAGAAAACGTATCGGGTGCAAATGGGTATTTAAATTGAAATTGAACCCAGATAATACCATTGAGAGATATAAGGCTCGGTTGGTAGCAAAGGGGTTCACCCAAAAAGAGGGGATAGATTATGAGGAGACTTTTTCTTCGGTGGTGCGGTTCCCATATCTAAGGATTCTCCTTAGTCTAGCAGCAGCGGAAGACATAAACATACACCAGATAGATATCAAAGACGCTTTCCTCAACGGTGAACTGGTGGAAGAAATCTTCATGCGACAACCAAGGGGATTTATATAGGAAGGAGAAGAGAGCAAAGTCTGCAAGCTCATAAAGTCCTTATATGGATTGAAGCAGGCTCCCAAACAACGGAACAAGAAACTAGACGAGTTTCTCACCTGTTTGGGATATATTCGGATGAGTTCTGACCATTTTATTTATATGTTTGAGGATAAGAATGGTGTAATTTTTATTACAATTTATGTGGATGATTTGCTAGTATTATGTAAGCCTATGGAAAAGATCAATAAGTTAAAGAAAGATCTTAAAAGCATATTTGACATGAAGGATTTAAGGGAGGCTAAATATATTTTGGGGATTCAAATGGAAAGAGATAGAGGGAAGAGAATAATCAAACTTACTCAGAAGGAAGTAATCGGAAATATGCTTGAGAAATTTCAGATGGAAAAGGCAAACAGTTGTACCACTCCCATGGAGTTGAAGAAAGTAAATGATGGAAGTGTAGAAGGAGGAGTGATAATACTAGATGACCAGATGAGTCCGGAAGAGAGACAGTTTATGAAGTCTATTCCATATAGACAGGTTGTAGGAAGCTTAATTTACTTTATGAATTGTATTAGATCGGACATAGCAGAAGCAGTTGAAGTCCTCAGTAAGAGTCTTAATGATCATAAGAAGAGAGAAGGGAGACAACCGAGAGAGTCATGAGATACTTGGTGGGAACCAAGGATTTATGGTTGCATTTGGGAGGCGAGCACACTGACATCACTACTTGGAGTGATGCCAGTTATGGGGATGCACCTATGAGAAGATGCACTTTTGCGTATGTATTATATGTGGGGGAAGGTGTTTGCTGTTGGAGTAGCAAGCAACAAAAGGTGGTTGCTCAGTCCACTATGGAGGCTGAGTATATGGCCTCTTGTTCTGCTGTGAAAGAGTTGATGTGGGTCAAGTCTTTATTGCAAGAATTGGTGTATATGAAGAAGGGAGTGCATGAAGTGTTTTGGGATAATCAGGCTGCAATTGCATTGCTGCCAATTCAAAAAATCATGTTAAGGCTAAGCATATGGATATAAGATTGAATTTTGTGAGGGAAAAGGTTGAAAACAAAATTGTGAATCTTATGGATAGAGGTGATGGGGAAATGGTAGCTGATATGTTGACAAAACGTGAGCCCTCTCCCAAGTTAAAATACTGTAGAGAAAAATGTGGGCTAAAAGAGAAACTAAAATTAGACTAGAAAATAAGGGGAGTGTTGAAATCAATAGATTTGGGAGAGATATTTTCTAGTTATTAATTGATTAGAATAGCTAAAAAAAAGTGTAGGCAGGTAGTCTCCACCTTCTCTCTCTAGCCCCCATACTTGTTTTAGTCACTAAAGGAGAGAGAGGGTGGTGGAGCCATGGCAGCCTCAGCCCCATAGACAAGACTAAAGAGTGACCTAAGTCACTCTCAACAAAAAGGTTGAGTCCGGTAGGACTCGAACCTCTGACCGGCAGAGCGAGACGTTGCCGTCAGCTCTTACCGGTCTGTCGTAGTAGTCTGTTAGGATACATAGGGTTTGATAGTTATTGTTGAAAAGAACTAATTAATATTCACTTCTTAATTTAGACTCTAGAGTGAAGAGAGAGAGAGAGAGAGTCACCATGGCTGCCGCCATAGTAAGAAAGAAACAGGCAGACAGAATAATAGATTGGCAAAATATTGCCCTAGGCCAGATTTGAACCTACGTCTACGAAATACGACATAGATGTATGCCTTAACCTTTATGGTGTGTACGAAACGATTTACGTGTTCAGTTTGTTATGTATTTAAAGTGTTTCGCAAAACGTCACTTTCATTAAAACAGACCAAAATTGACAAAACAACATCTATAGTCAAACGACGCTCTCGGACGCAAATCTAACCGTGAAAAATACATGATCCGACGGACGTCGTCGCCCCCGCCAAACACAAAGGAATCTTTGGCGACTTTCGAACATAGCGGCGCGCTGTGCCACGTGGCGCCACATCATTGGACGCCGGAAAGGATGGGAGGAAGAACGACAACTCTCATGTTGACAAGAGTCAACCAAAAGGCCATGTTGTACAATGGTCGTACAAGAAGTACAATCGGCTGTAACTCTGAGACCTCCATAAGTCCTCAGAGTGGACAGCTTCCAAGAAGCCTCTAGGATAATCCTGACCCCTTTGTGTTTAAGCAAAAATAACTGCCACCCTGGCAGACAAAAACGCTGACCAA
>JBBHKE010000776.1:68996-105508 GCA_037447655.1 Zygnema cylindricum | reverse complement strand
GATGTGTATTTAAAATATTCAAGATTTCATGTACATCGTGTTAAATATTTTAAGGCAACTGGAGGAACAAGAATTTATCGAGCCAATGTGACGATGCTATGAATCATATATAAAACATTTTTGTCCTCATTGGAAGCTTCTACTATTATTTCCTTCTCCTTTTTTTTATGAAGGCTTTTTTAAGGATTTTTTTTTTTAGGTTTTTGTTGGAAGATTTTTTTTTTGAAGGCATACAAATGAAGCGTTTTAGATATATTGTTGTTGAAATGCTGATAGATTCTTTATTTTAATATATTCTATAATTTTACTTTCTTATTAAAATATCCTATTTTCCACTCTATAATCGGTTTTTACGTCAAAAACTGAAGCCTAACCATGTGGATAAAAAAATGAATAAAATCATAAATAATAAAACAAGTAAAGGCACGCAAAAATAAATAAATAAACAAATAGTAACGACGATAATGGCAAAATCTGGTTTTTGTCGTTTCTTGAGTTGGTTTTCATTTGGTTCGAGGAAGAATCGGATTCGTAAGTATTAACAAAATTTCCAAATTTGTACATAATTTTAGAAATTGGAGTTTTATCTTTTTAATGCTTGAAAATCTGTAAACACAACAACATAAAAAAATAATAATAATAAAAAAATAAATAAAAATAATAAAATCATTAGACTTTCACACAAAATTCAGGTGAAACAAACGCATTAACGGAAATATATTATTATACATTAATTGAACATGTTTAACGAAAAATAATAAACGAAAATTTGAACATTTCTGTTTCACGGAACAATAATAGATAATTAATTTGTTTACATAATAATGTTTATAAACAATAAACAATATAAAATAATATTAAGTTTTCCAGCCCAAATTTCCAAACATCAAACTCCCAAATAAAAAACAGAAATTAAACTCGAATCCATGTAAATGAATATTAAAATGAATAATAAAATGAATAACAAAATTAATAACAAAAAAAAGAATAATAAAATGAAAAATAAAATGAATAACAAAAATGAATAACAAAATGAATAATATTAAATGAATTAAAATGAACAAAATGAATAAAAAGAATAAATGAAAATAAATGAATAACAACAATGAATAAGATAAATGGAATAATAAAATAAAACAAATAAAAAAATAAATGAAAATGGAATGAAATGAAATGAATAATAAATGAAACAAATAAATGGAATGGATAAATGGAATAAATAAATGAATAAAATGGACAAAAATAATAATGAATAAATGGAATGAATAAATGGAATAAATAAAATGGAATAAAAGAATAAGAATGAACAAATACAATGAATAACAAAATGAATAATAAAATAAATAGTAAAATGAAAAATACACTGAATAATAAATAGCATTTCATTGATGAATGAGAAAAACTGGTTTTTCATCACATCCCACCATAAGTGCAAATAAGATAAAATAATAAAAAAAAAAGAATTAAAAAGTAAAAAAAAAATTTAGAGCGGAGAAGTCACCTTAACAAGAATAATAGAAACAATAAGGAGGAGGATGAGAGTGAAGAAAGCGAGGAAGCACTTATCAGTGGCAACCTGAAAGGTAGAGAAAAAAAAATGAAACAAAAATGGGTAAGTAAATGTCACTAAATTTCCTTTAAATGAGTTTCACTAAATGAGTAAAAGCTCGGGTTGCAGATAGTGTAGAAGCTTTGTTCATTCAGTGTAAAAATCTTTAAGTTCCTAAACTAGGGCTCATTATTGGATGCCGGGTCCGGTCAGGTGGATCAATCAATGAACCAGTCAGTCGAAATTTCGAAAAGAGGTTTCAGCTCTTATATGTAGGAAAGAAAAAAACAAGCGAAAAAAATCAAAAAAATAATGACAGAAGAAGAACAGCTGCAAGCGGAAAGGAAAAAGAATACGCATTTTATTGGCTTGGTCTGTCAGATAAAATAAATTTTCAGGAAAGTAATATGGTGTAATAAGATTCATCTGCTCTGTTTGTTAAATCAGAAGTGGATGTGGAAATGAGAGAGGAAGAGAGAGGGAGAGAGAGAGATGATCGTCGATGTTGTTATTGTGGGATGTTTATCAAGCTCATGAGTATAGCTGTAGTATCCACACTAATACACTAACTCTAGTACGTCTGTCCCAGATTCCTGGCATTCTAGACTGCTTTTGATGTGCTGCGTTGCCCATAAAAAAGTATGGAAGAGAGCGCCCACAAAAGTGTGTCTCCAAACCAATTGTCGTGAAATATGTAGCAATGAGACACTGTGTGTGTGTAACACACACACCACGACGCCACCGCATCACCGCCGCTTCAAGACGCGAGACGCGACACGACGCCGCTGCCCATTACCATACCACACACTCACAACACCACCATTATTACGACATTATACATTACTAATATTATATATATATATATATATATATACATATATATATATATTAGTGTTGTGTATTGGTAGGCATTTGCCGATAACCGATATGCCCCTTTTTCTGGCTTTCCGATAATCGATATAGTGGTAGCTGCGTTATTGCGATAAAAAACCGATAATATCGCGATAACACCGGTTTCGATAACTATCGGCGATTAACTTCGTACTCTGGTACAGAATGGATTGTGAAAAAAATTTCAAAAGCCCACCCTCCCCCGCGGTCACTTACTTATTTCGTACATTTTGACCCTACCACAAATTCCGTACTATTTGTACAGATATATTGGTACCCCTCACCGTTCGATAACCGATAACTATCGGTATCGGTTTTATCGCGATAAGTTTTTACCCTATACACAACGCTTTTTTATATATATATATATATATATATATATATATATATATATATATATATATATATATATATATATATATATTTATGCATGTACATATGTTGTATTATTACATTTGTATGTTGTACAAATATATCTTCACAGAGAAATACACACATAGTTGCATGCATGTGCATTTAGGGAAATAAACTCCAACTATTCCATCTGGAACTCATTGCTCTTATTTAGATATATTTTTTGTTTATGACATACATATGATACTGAAAATCACGCAAGATGATTGGCAGGGTCAAGGCAGTGGCCATATGAATGAGATGTGTTTTACGAAGAAAACATCCCAAGAGGAATTAGGAAGATATTCGATAAAATAATTAAAAAGGAGCTTGGGTGATGTTTCTTTAACCCAACATTCTTGACTTTTGGTCCTTTGTATGTCACCTTGCTTCGTAATAGACAACACATTCTTTTGTCTGTTGTTCAATTCTCTTGCTACCTCTTAACAACCTTTTTTCCTGTTTTATTGTTTTCCTGTTGTGATCCTAACAAATGGCATTTATTTTGATTTGCAAGTACAGAAACAATAACATACTATCAATCAAAAATAGCTTTGGTATGCAGTTTCCAAAAAGGTATAAAAACACATACCTGTTTTTTTAGAGTGACGGCGATCTCTGAGCCGATGCTAATTGTGCTTTCTACAACCTGTCAACCTCAAACAAAGAATTGTTGTTTATTCTCGCCCTCTCCCCCCTTCTCTTCCTCTCCCTCTCCCTCTCCCTCTCCCTCTCCCTCTCCCGCTCCCTCTCCCTTTCCCGCGCCCTCTCCCTCTCCCGCTCCCTCTCCCTCTCGCTCCCTCCTCACTTTCTTTCTTTATGTGAATATATGTCAGCCTTCAGCTACATATTTGCAGAAACTTCCTCAATGGTTTTGTATACAAGCAATCATTGGCTAATGTACACTATTTTATGTGCGATATTCCCAGATAAAGTACATTTCAAATTCATTTATAGTTTTTAGTACTTATTTGATGTACTTACTTTTCCTGAAACCAATCAATCATCCTTAGTTCGAAATTAATATGTTCAATTTCAAGTAGAAAAATGTACTCAAAATGGCTCAGGAGGTTCTTGAATATGATTAATATAGTAAGGAAAGAACATCAATACAAGTGAAAGCTAGTCAATTAAACATTTTTCTTTTGTGTGTCCTAAATTCCTAATATATTCTCGGTTCCTGTATATGGATGGACTTCTGAATGGGTTTCAAGAAATTGAGCAATTTGAATTGCAAATTTGAATTTGTTATTGTTATTTTGACGATAAAATACTTACTTTTCTGGATTTTTCGATGGATTCATCAGTGGAATCCATTAATTTTCGACCTTCCGAAACCAGAACTTCATTTGTCATGACTGTTTGCTTACAAAAAAGGACATTGGAATGAAAGTTAACTGTTATACTCTTTCTTTTAATGATATAAGAAGGAAAGGTCAATGGAGGGTGAATAGGAGGGGCAGAATTTACAAATAACGCCCATTTCCCTCCAACATTTTCATTTTTTATTCCATCCCAAGTGTTCCTAAATTTTTCATTTTCCACTAAAATTGTTTCAACAAACAACATTCGGGAATCTTCCTAGTATTATCTCCTTTTTTTAGTGTAAAAACATATCATACTGATATAACATACAAATTTAAAACCTAATTCATAAAGAATAACAATTAAGAACAATTCATAAACACTATCTCAAAAAATATAGCCAACAAAAAAGGTTATGCTAAATCCGTCAAATTTGAAAGACGATTAAAAAGTCGATTTAATTGCATAGCAGAATTCGGTGGTAACAATAAAACCCATTTCATAAAAGGGGAGGAAATGAATGAGAGGTACCGTTTTAAGAGGACAAACTTAATCGATCTCACAAAACGACAACAGATTTTTAGAGGATTTTGCGATTTTGTTTTTTAAGGATTGAAATTTACAGGAAGCTCTTTGTGGAGAAATTTGGTCAGCGACTATTTCTGACTGAGTCCCGTTTTCTTTGACCACAACAGTTTGACCTTCTGAAATTGCAGCTGAAAAACTGTTTTCACCAAAAAAACAAAAAAAAGTTAGTCCTGGAGAAAAAAAAATACGATAGTCCAATTTTTGTTTTTTTACCATTAGAGTTGGAAAACATCTCTCTTTTATAACTAACGCAACAATCTCAGATACTAAAAATTTCCCGAGGTCACCTTCCTTGCTTGGTACACAATTGGAATCGGAAAAAGTGTCAATACCCATAAAAAAGGATGAAAAAGGAGTAAAAATTTGGCCGAGGTAAGGCTAGATGATTTATTCTTACATTTTTCGCATTGCCACAAATGCGTTAAGCTCTTTGACTCGAATATTTTTTCGCTCGTGGCGAATTTTATATACTTCCGAAGGACTGGAAGCAATACTCTCTTGCATTTTTCTCTCAAACTCTTTTATAATTCTGCAATCCAATTCAAGTAATTCAATCATTATTGAAATTTCCTAATCCTTCAAACTTTATAATCCTCCAATCTACTGCAAGTAATGGAATCCTTATTCGAATTTTAAAGCAACTGAGTCCCTATTTTAACCAGAGGATAAATAACAAATAATTACATGTTTCCACGCTGACATCAGCCTTGCTAAAAACAACTTGAAACAAAAATCAACATAATCCTCGACATAACAAAAAACAAGATAATCCTCAAAACACAAAAAAACAAGATAATCCTCAAAACACAAAAATCAACATTATCCTCAAAGTACAAAAATTAACATAATCATCAAAATACAAAAACCAAGATAATCCTCACAAAACAAGAATCAACATAATCCTCAAACCATCATCCGATGATGACTCAAAATTTGACGTCTATATTTACATCAGAACTTCAAAATAGAAATCAACATTTATCCGACATCAAAATCAGATTTTTGACAGAAAATTGACACTTCACAGCAAGCTACACTGCCGATCGTCTTTAGGATTAATAATACTAATTCGGTTGCGAAAATCATAAAATTTTTGTTAACATCACTATTTAAGGGAGTGGATTGCAATCTGCTACGTCACCCAAAAAAATATATTGGGCATAATCTTAGACCAAATATCTCGCAAAGAGCTGTAGTACGTCAAAAAAAATCAGCAAAATCAGAAAGAAATGTCAAGAAAATTCAAACCCTCTGCTTTGCCCTTGCCCTCTCCTCAGCTATCTCTCTCTCCTGCCCCATCTCCATCTTCAATCCTCTCTTTACACTTCTCTAGATCCATCTAAAAAACTTAAAAAAATGCAACTTCCTTTCGACGCTTTATATGTCAAATCGAAGGCAAAAAAACCTCTTTTTGATACCAATTGTGATATTTTCACAAGTGTGTGGACGTACCTTTTGCATTCTCTCATTTTTCCGGTCAATTCCTCCAAAATCCGAGCCTGTCGATTCCGATCTTTTACCCTCTCTAGACGTTGAAAGCCGTTTCTGCAAAAGTTTAAAATTTTGAACACTGAATGTTTTCTTTTTCAAAAAATGTGTAAGGAAAATAAATTATTTTGTTCTTTCATTGAAGATAAGAAATGACTAAATAATTCGTATAAGAAACTTTCTGGTATCCACGGCTGTCACAAAAAGCAAAAAAAACTTCAGCAATATTCTTACATTTGCTTTCAGGTTAAAAAAAGTGAAAAAAAAATTGTTCGAAACGGAGAAAATGCCATCAAAACTGTAGATTTTCATTTTTATTTTTCACTCAAAAATGTAACTAGTGAGCAAGCTAGCTGTCTTTTTTTTACTTTAGTTTTCTGAATAACCAAGATAAAAGCACGAATGGCATACAATTTTTAATAAAACAGATTATAGAGATACAATTTGATGTTTGAAAACCTTTTTTGTACGTCCAGTTATTTGTAAACTTACCCAAGTTGTTTGTAAAATTCTCCGAGCTGGTCGTCTATTTCTATGAATTCAGCTCCCATGGCTGACATCTGAGTTGGACTCAGAGGTGGAGCTTTTATTGATACATTTGGAGGCGGTTTTGGAGAAACAGAAACAGAACCACTTGGTGAATCGGAACCAGAATTCGAAAAGTTTGATGATTTTTTTGATACATTCGGAAATGGTTTTGGAGAAAAAGAAACGGAAGTACTGAGTGAATCAGAACCAGAATTGGAAATGTTCAATGGTTTTGTTGCTATATTTGGGGATGGTTTGGGAGGAACAACGGAAGAAGTTCGTGAATCAGAACCAGGAGAAATGCAAAATGATTTTTCAGAAGCAGGGCTTGTGGCAGGAGATTTGGAAAGCGCTGCTCGTGGAGGTGGCTTAAGAGGAGGAAGCGGTGTTGAAGAGATTCGCGACATATTAGGGAGAGGTAGAGGGAGAGGGAGAGGGAGAGGGAGAGGGAGAGGGAGAGGGAGAGGGAGAGGTAAGGGAAAGGGAGGGAGAGGGAGAGGGATAGGGAGAGGGAGAGGAAGAGGGAGAAAGACAGTGACCTAAATGTGAGTGAGGGAACGGGAGGGAAAACGAGAGGGAGAGGAGAGGGAAATGGAAAGGAAGAGGGACAAAGAGAGGGGTGGTAGTGGACAGAGAGAGGGAGAGAGGGAGAGGGGTCTAGAGAGAGGGAGATGGGGAAGGAGATGGAGAGAGGGAGATGGAAAGATAGCTAGGAGGGGGAGGAGTGGGAGAGCCAAAGGGAGAGAGGAAGAGGGAGGGATTCCCATAGCGTGCAAATTTCCCATCCCTTGCTCCTACTAGACAGTGAGAATGACCAACCTATAATTGCGAAAGAGGGAGAGGGAGGGAGATGGGGGAAAAGGGAGGAGGGGGTGGGAGAGGGAGAAGGGAAAAGAGAGGTAGAGCAAGAGGGAGAGGGAATCGCCCATTTTATGCTTCTGCCATACAACGAGAGTGATCAACCTGTGAGTGAAGGAGTGGGAGAGGGAGGGAGAGAAGAACGACAGAGTGCGGGGAGGGAGAGGAGAGGGAGAGGGTGAGGAAAAAGGAGAGAGAGTGTGAAGATGGAGAAGGGGAGGGAGAGGGATGGGGAGAGTCAGAGGGAGAGGGAAAAGAAGAGGGAGAGGGAGAGGGAGGGCAGAGAGAAAGATGAAATTTGATGATAATATTCAATGAAGAAATTCAATGAAGAAATTCATTAAAGAAAATCAATGATGAATAATAATATTCTCAATGTTTCGAGTTGATAATTATTGCGTCTGTCGTTTAAATATTGCTATCTGTGTTACATTATGGAAGCTTCAGAGTTCCAAGCCCCTTCGATTGATTATTGCTAAAAAAATTGTCTTTTTAAAATATTTGTGTTCTAAAATTTTCAAACATTCGAGAACTACTGCATCACAACGTTGACCGAAGCTCTCGTAACTGACTTATTTTGGTAAATAAAAAAACCGAAAACAGGAAATATGAATAAATTTTTTATTGAAGGTTCTTAGAAACGCTGTTTTGAATGCAGCTGAAGCATTATTAACAAAATTAAAACGCTGTTGTTGCAAAGAAAAGGTCGATTATTGAACAAAAACTTTTGGTAATAATGTAGCGAAATTAAAGTTTGAATTCACAATTTTTTTAGTATTGAGATTTTGGCTAATCCATATCATCCTAGACTAATTGATCATAATATGTTCGAACAACGCAGAAACAAAGAAAATTTTCCTTCGCCTGCAAAAAAACCCTAACTTTCTAAACCTAATTTTTGTAGAGTTTCTCGCCTGCAAGAAACCCTCCGGCAGCAGCTGTACTAATCTGTGAAAAAAAAAGTTTGGCGGCCGATACTGATTCACATAATATAGAGTTTATTTCAGTACCAATTCAGGTTTCATCCCGGTTCAAATTTTCTCTGCCGAGATCATCAGACAACCGGCAGCCAAAGTAACGATGGTTAACGACACGTGTATTGTACCGTAGGCCACATTTGGCACCGTGACTATGGTTAGTGTCGCGGTTAAGAAGGTCATCCCCGGTAAAACCAAGGAGAAATATCAAATATCCCAGTAACCATGGTTAACGACGCGTGTATTGCTGTGCCCTAAAAATGCGGACTCTTCGTACGGAAATCATCATACTGAAGGAAATTCTGGTGATGTACATCGAGAAGATGCGTGTCTGTCGATATGCGATATTCTACTTGATGAAAACCCGATACATCACCCAAGAAAACCTTCTAAAGAATCAAAGCAAAAAACGGGACTATTTGTCCTAAATGTCCAACATTGGATGAACGGTTTCGATGTCGTGTGGTTCACATCGTTTGGCTAAAAGGCGCCTAGTCGCCCAGCTCCTAGGTCGAAAATGTACAGTTCGCTGTGGTGTCGTACACTGTACTACTGTACTGTAAGAACACGCCTGCACTTAAATCTGTTGCGCATATCCCTATATCGTACTCGCGCTGTAAAAACCTAGCCAAAGTTGATACGACTCTGTACACCGTGAATCGCTATTAGGGTTAATGTTTTTTTCGCCACTTCAAACATCTTTTCTCCGTACACACTTGTCGGATTGTGGACATGACGGTTGTGATTGAAAGATAAGATTTTCAGCTTCCGATTGGTGGTCTCAGATTGAAAATCGGAGAAGTGTGCACTTAAAAAATATGTTTTAAGTGGCAGAAAAATCAGCACTAATAGCGATTCACGGTGTAGTTTTTAGTGTTGGGTATCGAGGACCTTTTGCCGATATTCAATATATATATCGAATTTCAGGTACCCGGTAATCGATATATCACTTCGATATATCGAAAACCAAATCGAGCGATATATTGCCAATATAACGCCGATATATCGTATTTCCAATATATTATTTTTTTTCCGATTTTTTTCCAAACTCCCCCACTGGGGGGGAGGTACGGTTTTTCGTACGATTTTCCGTACTATGACTGTACGGAAACCCAGTTTTTGCGATATATATCGCGATAATTTATCTTGGTCCCGGTACGATATATCGAGGAATATGCTCGATCGATATTCGATATATCGAATATCGAAATTATCGCGACATGAATTTACCCGATACCCAACACTAGTAGTTTTTAGTATTTAGGGTTATATTCAGTACGTTGTCTCTTAAATATAGTGGTGTACGGTCAGTGTCAGACCGTACATAAATGTACCTTTTTAAGTTAAAAAATACAATAAATTAGTTTTAGTAACCGCGGACGCATGAGAATGTGCGTTCTAAAAAGGAAAAAAAACCAGGTCGTAAAAAATCCCGCTCGCACATATTCGTCCGACAGCCGCGTTTCGACCGTGTGAATGTACGATTTGTGTACGATTTGTCAGATTTTGTACGGAAACTTATATTAGTGTAAGCATGTTTGCGACCGACATTTTTTTTTTTAAAGATCCAAATTACCATAATCAAACAATTAGAATGTATGATTTTTTCCAAAATTTTCAAATTCTTAAATAGCGTACACCACGGTAATTATTTGTATACGCTAATGAAACCTACACGCTAATAGCGATTGGCGGTGTAGTTTTTACCCATATTCCCCCCCCTCTCACATAAGAATATTCGATACGATGTTATGAATTCTCCATTCGTCGGAATTTCGTGCGGCTAATTTCTTGCGGCCGCACGAAAATTTCAAACTTGGGGAATTTTTCGTTCCGCGCGCGGACGTCCGCATAAATTTTCGCACCTGTTAACTATGGGAGGAAAGGTCTTCCAGTTCACTCTGAAAGCCTAAAACAGAGATACTCTCTCAACTGGGCTTTCCTGATCAGCTGGTAGTGAACCAGCCTTATCTGAAAGTTGTAATTGCACAGGTTACAACATGGAACAGCTGGATTCCAAAAAAAATATGTGTTCCATTTTGTTTTTGTCATATCTTTTCTGTTATGGTTTTCGGTTTTTGTTCCATTTTCTAAGTCACATGTTTCATGGCTTAGATGAATTTGATGATTTCTTAATAACAATGGATAAGATTCGAAATAACCATCAGCTGCGAAATAGTTTAAAGCTGTGATTGAAATCAGAAATTTTCACTAAGTTATTTACGGAACACACTTCTTTGGAAACCTTTATATAAGATATCGGTTCATGAAAGATTTAGGAAATTAAGGAGGGCCAGTTGCAAATATTTATATCTATTGGCATTTAACATTGTACAGCCATTTGTTTTTTTCAATTTATTGATGTCATGGTTTAAAATGAGAAATTTTTGGTCATGCTAAACATTAGTGTTCACCAATTTTTCAGCCTTTTTTAGTCCAAACCGATGATAACTTTGAGATTTTTATCAAATAATTCAAATTCATTAATATCTCCTTTTTGAAGTTCTCCTTATTGCTGTACACCGCTGAGTCTGGCCGCTGAGACAGTTAACTTTTGTAGTAAAATATATTTCTTTTGCTGGACAGTTTATGATGAACATTGTTGATTATTAATTATTGCCAAGTATGGAGGTATGTTCAACAAAGTAGAGTTCAAATTTTATAAGCATGACTATTCATGTTAAACTTGAATTTGTTCAATAGGAGGCAAATTGCAATTATTGCACTGATCTCTTCCAGACTTCCCATCAGTGTTAATTAGTGCTTTAACATTATAAAAGTATTAACAGCTTTAGAACTACTTTGAAGAGGAATTGAATGAAGCAAAACATTGGGAGCGATTCATGTGAGTAGGAGAATGTGCAGTCTACCAAAGGAGGATAAACGGCAATTAAATTTTAAGTAAGAGATATAGAAATGACAGATAGACAGTGAAATAACAAATTTAAGACATTCTGTGTTTTTTACAATTTTCTCACTTCTAGCACATTTTCGGATGTGGAAAAAATTCAGTTAAGATTTGCGTTGTGTTTCACATTCCAGCAGTTATGACAACTGTAAATGGCAAAACAATCTTGAAAAATGAAAACCTACATATTGAAATGGAAGCTGCTCTACCTGCAACGAGCAACTTCAAAAGAGAATATTCTCCTTTAATTTCAGAAGGGTATCCAAAAAGTACCGACGAGTCTCTTGAAGCTTCAGTTGAAAAGTCAACGGTCAACAATGGGAAGCTCTCCATGTCAGTTCTGCATCAACAAAATGCTGTGCCTCTACTCTCTACTCTTCAACTTCTTGGAATTATCTTTTTTACAGTTACAGGGGTATGATACGGCAACCCTTTTCGAACTTTGCTAGTAATCCATGTTGTTTTCATCCCATGGGTCTGACTTCACCTGTAAATACATTTCAATTCAGTAACACGGGGTCCTCCTCGAGTCTGAAAATTCTTTACGGTCCTTTTCTTAAAATGTCCATGCTCCCTTTTTTCGGAATAATGTGGAAACGAATTGTAGTTCATGTATGACAAACAAAAACATCATATTCCACGCTTAGTTATTAATTGAGCTAATTGCTTCTTAAGCTCACAATACTTTCTGAGGTAGCATCTTTGCCTGTTGAAAGTTCAACATTTTGATCCTATGTCTTACGTTTATGTATAGTATTAATCTTTTCACATCACGGTGTATCCTGAAGATTCAAACCAGCTAAAGTGCATACTCTTGTGCTTTTTCTTGAGTCCTATTGCAATTTAACAAAATCTTATGACTGACAAACATCTTCTTTTTATCAACCTGCAGGGTCCTTATGGATTTGAGGATGCTGTCGGAGCAGGAGGTCCCACACTCATGTTCCTCTTTCTCTTTGTTGTGCCAATCGTATGGTCGGCTCCATTAGCATTCATGACTGCCGAGCTCGCTTGCATGATTCCGGAAACGGGAGGACATATTTTTTGGGTTTATCGTGCCTTTGGTCCTTTTTGGTCCTTTCTGAATGGAGTTTTTACTCTCGCCTGTAGTATTTTTGACACGGCTCTTTTCCCCGCCATGTTTGTTGATTACCTGGGCTATGTGAAATATGGTTCCTGGATTAGCATACCAACAGCATGGAGTCTGGCCTTAAAGGTGACTTTGGTCGTGGCATCCGCACTAATTAATATTCGAGGTGTGGGTATAGTAGGTAAGAAAAATCCGAAAGTTCCTTTGTGAGCTTAAGGTTTTTGTTTGCTTTTTTGGAAGGATAGTAGTCTAAATGCATTGCGTTAGTTTTTGTTCCATTGATTGGTATTTTGTAACCATGTACATACTGATGTTTTTTGGAAAAGTACCAGTCTACATGCATTACAGTATTTTGGTTCCCTTAGTTTGTTTTTTGTGGTTATATATACATTGAATGTTGCACAACGTTTGCACTGTGATCAACAAGTTTCTATGAGCTATCACAGAGTTGCTACTCAACAATGTATTGGCCTCTCTCTTTCTCCCTTGTTCCTTTCAGGCACAGCATCTATATTCTTTTTTGTCGCGGTCATGGTGCCCTTTCTGATCCTGACATTGTGGGGTCTTCCTCGATTCAACTTCAACTGGGTGGCCTCGGGTGTACCCAAACGGGTTGATTGGGCGAGACTTTTTACAATTATTCTTTGGAACACCTCAGGGTAAGCAAAAAGTATGCTGATTCTAAATCGTGTTCTAAAGGATATACCTTAATTTCATTCTGCTTTTCCTCTTGAATCTAGTTAGATGTTTTTTAATGGGCTTAGATTTAGAGTAATATGATTTTCAGAGTTTTGAGATTTACTTCTAAACTTCTATTAAAGCAATGAACTTCTAGACATATTCAGTTTGAAGGCGAGGATAACAGTTTGCGAACTTTGTTCTTCTTGAAGAGGAAATCAAGGAGTTGACCCACAGAAGCTTGTTATGGCCTGGAGTTGCTCTAATATATAAATTGGCATTGACATTGTACTTTTATCACAAATAATAATCATCAGTGCCTTAGCATTTTTATTGCAAATAATAAAAGTTAATGCCTTTGCATTTTTATTGCAAACAATAACCGTAGTTGACTTTGCATTTTCATTGTTAATATTGCATTTTTACTGTGAATATCTATACCTGTGTCTGTTCAGAAACTTGATGCTGTTCGGTGCTCCATGAAGATTTCTAGTTCACATAGTAGTGATTAAGAGAAAAAAGAACTGTGGTAAATCCCGAGCTGTTTTTTTCAGTTTTGATGCGGCAGGAACATGTGCGTCCGAGGTGAAAGATCCGGCAAAATCTTATCCGCGAGCATTGATTGGTGGTATTTCCCTTATGGTGTTTGTTTATGCGATTCCCACACTGCTGGGAGTAAGCGTTATGTCAGACACTAGTTTGTGGCATGATGGGGCATATGTTCGAGTAGCATCAATTATTGGAGGACGAGGATTTGGGGTATGTCCTTTTCCTGGGCCATTCTTATCGTTGAACAGGTCAACTATCTGTTTGTTATAAAGCTACTTTCTTTTTGTGGTGTGCATTGCCCTCAGGAACTCGAAAGCTTGTGATGTCATATAGCATGTTTGAAGTTACGTGGCTGTAGGGTTTTCCGGGTATTTTTTTTATAAACAATCAGTGCAATTTACATTGTCCTTTTGATATTTTTTCTTGTTCATGTCCCCGAACTTCGTCTTATGGTCGTTTTTGGTTTCATGGAATTTTATAGGAGATTCAAACTGAGGTATTTTAGACTGGTTTTCAAATTATTTTTTTCCTGTTGTTTTTGTTGTCTACTGTTTCTTCTGTTTTTCTTTCTTTTCTTGACTTTCTTGACTTTTTTGTTTTGTCTTTTTGCTTTCCTATTGTGATACAGGTGGTAATGGGAGCAGCAGCTATGCTTAGTGCCTTGGGCCTTCTTCTCATACGACTTTGCACAAATTCTAGACTGGTTTTTGGCATGGCCCTTATAGGACAGGTATTAGTCATTTTCCATTTTTGAACATTCTTGGTTTGTTTTTGCCCTATAGAAATCTTTTCTTTCTCGAATTTAGTTTTGTCGGATTTCCCTGCCAGTCAATTTTGATGCTCGCATGCATATAACTTTTTCTGTGTTTTTTCATCAACCAAGATGCTGCTGTCAGCTTATTTTTCTGTCAGTTTATTTATCCCAGTTTATTTCTTTTTTTGTAACTGATATCAGTTTGTTTATGTCTAGGTAATATGTTGTTGTTCTGGTTCATCAGCTTATCCTTTTCAGAATTTCGTCTCTGAGTTACTTTTAACTCTGAGGCAAAATAATGTCAGAATCAGCAGTTACAAAATATTGTTCTCCCACTAACTTTTATTATTATTTCTGAATACATCTGTTTTACGTTTTATCGATGGTAAAAATGCGAACTCTCACATGCTCTTATTGGCTTGGTTTTTAGGCTCCTGCAAAGCTGAAATTGCTACATCCACAATTCGCAACACCATGGCTTGCCATAATCCTCACTGCATCTTGTACTTTACTTCTTTCTGGTTTTTCCTTTACTTCTCTTGCAGAGGTGAGTCATCAGTTTTAAAGCTCCGGTTTTTAAAGCCGTTACTCTACTATGCAAGTCTTTAAAGTATCTCAGCTTTCATCTTGCACTGTTAAACCGACATTAATACAGGAAAAAGTCATAATTTTTTTGTGGATCACCAAGCATCAAGCAGTTTGATTTAGGTGCAACTTGCAAGCTCTTGGACGTCCTTCCGTTGGTTTTCAACAGGACGGCTCAAATTAATCTTAAATAAATGAATAATAAATGAATTCAATGAATTTTATCTGCTGTTTATACTGCTTTCAAAGTGAAGATGACTCTAGAGGGCAGTAGGACATAACTTTTCTGGATCCACTTAAAGTTAAATAGAAATAGGATAAACTAGGATACAACGGGACATCCTATCTTCAGCAAATGGAAACGTGTGTTCTTGAAATTATCTAAAAAATGTAAAAAATAAATAAAAATTGCACCTGATGAGAATCACAGGTTCCCAAGCATCACCAACTATTAAGCCCAGCTTAATTCAAAGCAATCAGCCAATCTTCCTGACGACACTCTAACTTTGGGTTTTTTCTAGCAAGTCTAATTATATATTGTTTTCTTGAGGGAATTAGGCGGATATGGTGCTCTATGCACTTTCGACTGCTTTAAAGTTTGGAGCTCTCGTTCAGTTACGTTTTACGGAACCAGATGCTTATCGTCCGTTTCGTATTCCGCTCGGTGACAAGATGCTTGCAGGTGAGAATCAGTTTTCCTTTTTAAAGTCACGAGTAACTCGTAAATTCTTCAATGAATAAAATGAGTCACAGAAACTTACATTGTCATTTCATGTTTACTTGTGAAATGTCATATAAGATCTTGCAATAGAAGTCGTAATTTCGCATCAATGTTTTATTGTGTTTACTGAAATGCTTTCAACTGCACTCTCGCGATAATTTGAGCTTTTTAGCCATAAATGGGACACATAAAACTCATGTGGTCATGTTCATCTTTACTAATTATTTTTTTTACATGATTATGTGATGAATATTGAGCTTTTGTTTGTCTATTTAAGCTTCTTTTGCTCCATAAATGGTTATCACCAGATTTCCCATTGTCACAATTCACTTGCCTTTTACAAAGTATATGAGACAGTATGTGAGGCAATGCAATGTTTCATGGGATGTTGAAGTTCCCTACTAATTAGTCTTATCTGTTTTATAAAAGTAAACATGAAATCAAGTGGAGAGTTTCTTCACGAATTATCTTTGTAGCTGCATTTTATTACCACTGGTGCACCTTTATGGTCTTTTGAAGCTTAAGTGTTATTAGGACCTGACATATTAGTATGTTTTCTCTAATTAGGCCTTTTCATAATACCAATCGGGCTTTGCTTTACAATGGTTTGGGTCGCCTCTCCCCGTTCACATCTCATTGCTATAATTGGTAAGAAACCGAAATTATAACTTCTGGGTTATGGTTATATCTTGGCTTTGGGCATTAGGTTAGCGAAATATTTCATAATCTCGTGTCTGTTGCTTCATTACATGTAAAACAAATCGTATAGTTTCAGGATTTTCTTTTGCTTCTGTAGTTTTTTTTGGGGGTTTCAAAGTGATGGACACAAATGTGAACCCTTGGCTTTATGTAAATTTCTTAAGAGCCCAATATAGATATTCCTTTGCTCAATTTCATAGATACCAATGTACTGACCCTTGTTTTAGTAAAATAGAAAATTTTGTTTTTTACTGTGGGAAAAAGTCTTGGCAAAATGTGCAGAATTTCCCACGTCAATCTTAAAACTCAATTAGTAGATTGAAGTGGGATTTTAATAGTGTTGCATTTTTAACCAGAACCACCTTTCAATTTTTCATATCAAGGGAGGTTTCAATTTTCTTCAATATTTCAAAATTGAGATGTATTGACTATATATATCTCTGAAATTTAACCCATTTCGTTGGAAAGCTTGTTTTTAGCTTTCTCATTTTATGTTTTCGAGCAAAATTTCGTTAATGTCCAAACTGAACGGGACACTATAGACACGCTGGTAAATTATGTACCTCCAAGTACAAGACTTTCTATCCATTCAATCATAATCAAAAGTGAGGGGCCAATCAACAAACAACGGCAAAATCACAACCTGGTCGGTATCGTGTGGCTTGATATATGATAGATATATCACTTCCACAAACCAGAAAAGTCGAAGTTTACAATCATACTGGGAACTCGGCGACATCATTACCCATCAATCTTCGATTATTGTGTGGACCAGGAATGGAGGTAGATCGACTGGAAAACAGTTTGATATGCAACACTCGATTCACATCGATTTTTGGGCAGTTATTTGTCACACTGAAATGGTTCAATCTTCTAAAAATGTGCGTCTCGATTTCATGCATAGTATTTGTATTATGTTTAAAACTTCCTGAAAACTTTTTTTTTTGAAATGGAATGCAGGTCTAATCGCAGCCATCGTTGGTTATGTCGTTCACGAGGGTCTTCCCAATGGTTACGCAAATTTAATTTGTCTCTTTTCCGACATCAAAACCAAACTCTTTCACATCTACAATTGGTTATGGAGATCAAACAGTCCGAAAGAGACGACTACCGGTTTCGGAAATAACGGAGACTTAGAGTCCCCCAATCGGACAGTTGTTGCGAGGGATTTTCCTGCATATCCACCGACTAGTAATAAACGTACTTTGGTAAAGTACTTTGAAATTGTACAAGAAGGAGAGACTTCGTCTTTAGCGACAAATACACCTGGAAACGACAGTTGTCAAAGTAAACATACAGTGGAGGCTTCCTCAACAGAGCAAAAACCTTAAGGGCGGGTGGTACATCTTGGGTTCTTTATCTATTCTTTTTTCTCCTAATAGGTGAATGATCATCATTACAAGTATATATATATATATATATATATATATATATATATATATATATATATATATATATATATATATATATATATATATATATATATATATATATATATATATATCTATATATATATATATATATATATATATATATATATATATATATATATATATATATATATATATATATATTGAAAAGTACATAGTGAAGTTGGAATCATTGTGGAGGTGGAGAGTATGTTAGGGTATATATAGGGTATATCTCCTTTCGTGTATAGGAGTTCCTCTCATTCTGTCTGACTAACAATAATCTCTTAAACAAAAACATTTTCTTTTTTCAGAGAACATTCTAATGGCGATGTCGCAAAAATGGTAGATTGGATTTTTGTTCTCTTGATCGTCAGAAGTGAAAATTTCTATCTTCGGTTCATTTTATTGTGACATTTTGTAGCCTGTTTTCATAGCCTACTCTTAGGAGCTTGTCAGAGAAAGTTCTATTTTTAGATCAGAGCAACAGTAATTTTGTATGTTTTTTAGTCTCTCTCTTAATCAACTTTGTTATTTTCGGTTTTTTAGATAATACTTTCAAAAGGATAAGGAAGCTTATTATATTATTGGAAGATAACGATGAGTTATTTGTGAGATATTTGAGATGTATTTTTTTTTGTTAACCGACATTTTTTTTATATGCACTACTGTGTCTTGACCATATGTTGACTTATTGCAACCAATCATCGGCTTTGGACTTCATTTTGTTCATATATATAATTTCATGATCTCAACAAATACCCTTATTACAGAAACATATGAAGGTTATCCCACCGGTGGAGGGAAATAAAGAGTTTTGTCCTTCATAGGAATACGAGAATTTTTCCCTCGTAGAAATACAAGATTTACCCCTCATAGAAATACGATATTTTTCCGTCGTAGAAATAAGAGATTTTATCCCTCAATAGGTACCTGTTGTCCCTCGATACGAGAACCGGACCTCACACTGTAGGGAGCCCAGGGAGGTTCGGTTTGAGAATGGGACGGTTGTCGCATGTTTACGAGGGAAAAAATCGAGTATTTCCTGCCACTTGTGGGATACTCGGACTTATTTACCCACTTATTTTATTTCTAGACTAGGGAGATATTTTGGTTCTGTTGGAATTGACATGTAATTACATTTCGTTGAAAAAAAGAGTAAATGGAAATTCTGAAAACTTTAATGTCGCTAAGTTCCAAAATATATTTTGCGAAGAGTGGAATATAGCCTGCCAGAATATATTCTGCCTAGCCACTAGCTGCCAAAATATATTCTGCCTAGGAGTGGAGTATGGCAAAAATAAATTAATAAGAAAAAAAAAAAAAAATCCTCTACTAAATGGAGAACAAAGGAATTTACCCACACCAAAAAACACAATCGGATGGTGAAGATCGCGTCCAGAGAATATAGAAGATATAGATAACATATACATTTTTGCAAGTCGTGAAATTCGTAACAATTGCATCGTCACTGTTGTCACAGTCATCATCAAGATCATGACTTGTATGGGAAGACCGCCCATTATTTGAAGAAAAAATAAGGCATAAAGTGTTAACTCACTTCTACAAAAAGCAAGCAAGCCTAATAAAGCTGTATTATTTTGCCTTCTTTTTCCTAATTCCTTAGAAAAAACACAAATAACACAATTGCATATACAAGCAAGTTTATCCTAGGAGAATTGCTCAACCTCGAACTGATACAAAATCAAAATAAGTACTTTCAGCTTTCTTTTTCCTAATTCCTTGGAAAAAACACAAATTAACTCGACAGAAATCGGCAAACTAATTTATTTATTTATTTTAACTCTCTATCCTTTTCCGTTCCCCTTGTGTGCCCCTTACTAATTTCATCCGTTAACTCCATTTCCTCCATTAACTCCAGTCCTCCTGTTTCTGTTACGCGCAATGGTGATATCGTTGGGAACTGGTTTCAAAATTAGCAATGCCTAGTGGTTGAAGTTAGAAACAACAAACTTTTTTTCAAATCTCAGAAGTTGTTGTGGAAAAATGCATCTACGGAAACATATGGTCAAAAAGGGACGCAACAACTGCCATTTGTTGGATAAAATTTGTAAAGTTATCTCAAGTGTGATTGCAGGAGAAATATAGTAATTTGTTGATTGAGAGAATTCAGCTCGCAGAGGTATTCTTTAAAAAATATATATATATTTCGCAATAAAGCTTTTCCCCTTCACATGTAGTTTTTCAGCTTTGGCGTTGCCGCCCCTTTTCCCATGGACTCAGATGGTTTACCATCGCACTTTTAAATAAAGTATGGGTTTTATTTTTAATTAAGGTATATTTTATTTTTAATAAAAGTATATGATAATGTTTCACCACATGTCAATACTTGTGTGGGTGTGGATGATGGTAAATAAGACTGAGAATTTGGAAAACGAAACAAAAGCTTATGATATCTGGTTATCACTAATATGCCACCATAATGACATTTTTAAATAATAATGACAAGTGCCACAAGCTTCCAAAAAACTAGAGCGTACACGTGTCAAAATAACAATAGAAAATATGCTCAGGTGTAGAAATAACAAAAGAAGCTTACAACAATTGCAGGTACAAAATCAGAAAATCCTGAGGAATGAGACATCATCTCCTTCGGAAAATAAATGCTATTTTTTTCCGTGCTTAAAAAGAAGATTTGACTCCATTGTCTTTGATTTGCTACTAATATAAAGAGACAAGAATAACAACCTATGTTAGTCGAGGAAAAACAAAACAAAAACAAAAAACAAAAACTTAGAAAAAATACAATGCAAGGAAGTTATAAAGTCAACAAAATGGGAGAGGGGTATAGAAGTGAAGCAAAGGATACTTAGAGATTTTCCTTCCACCAATAGGATTTGTGGACGAATCCTTGGCAATTTTTTTCTCACTTTTTTTTTTTTAACACACTCAAATTGCAGTTACATTTTAAATCTTATGACCGAATCATTAAAATGAACCCTTGCAACAGTTAAGTCTTTTTCTTGCTTTTTTTTATTTTTTATTATGACCGTTGTTGCGATCAAGATTCAATGTCATTTCAATGTCTTTTTTTCGTCTTTTTCTTACAAAAATGGTCGAAGAACTTGGTTATGAACTTTAGTTCACACCTGTATTTCACTAAAGGAAAACCGCTAGATTGAGCTACGAAAAAGGAAGAAAAAAAAAAAAAAAAAAAGTTGACCAAATTCCCAACCTCACAGTGTCATTAACTAAAGGTAGTTTTGTCCTTTGTTTCTGACTTCTTCTGCATTTAATCACAAGCTATACTTACAAAAGGCTCGCCTCACAGTTTCTTTGATACCAGATTTCATTGTCTGTCAAATTGTTCGCCTCTCTCTCCCTCTCCCTTTCCCTCTGCCTCTCCCTCTTCCTCACCCTCTCCCTCTCCCTCTTCCTCTCCCTCTTCCTCTCCCTCTCCCTCTTCCTCTCCCTCTCCCTCTCCCTCTCCCTCTCCCTCCTTCTCCCTCTCCGTTTCCGACTTCCTCTCCCTCTCCCTCTTTCCCTCTCCTTCCTCTCCCTCTCCCTCTCCCTCTCCCTCTCCCTCTCCGTCTTTCTCTCCCTCTCCCTCTACAGCCCCCCTCCAATTCCAATATTTATCTGCTCTTTTTTGGACGATTGCTTACAAAATGTTCGCTAGACAACTTTACTGCTCAGATTTAATTCTGTCAAGATGTTTGTCCTATTGTACAAAAAAAAATCAAATTCTAAAATTCATCTGCTCTTTTTTGGACAAAAAACATTTCAATTCAAACATTTACCTGCTCTTTTTTGTACGATGGTGCCCGATAATGCTGAAAATTATGCTTATTTAGAGTATTTCTCAATAAAGCATTTGCCAAAGGAATGAACCAAGTCAACAAATCTCTTAGCTTCTTTCGCACAAAAATGATTTTCATTTTCAGGAGAACAAGTCAGTTGACCCTCCTTCCTTGTTTCTAATAATGGAGCTTCTATTACATCCTTTATTTTGACTGCACTATTTTGCTCCATGCGTCGTCTTTTCAAGCCGTTCTCCACATGTCTCTCGGGAATCGAGAGAAAAATTTCTGGAGCGAGATATTTCTCCTCCTTTTTAAACTTTTTAGTGAGCTTTTGCAATTTATATTCAGCATCGGCTTTTTCTTTCGACAATGCCACTAGTTTGGTACTAAATTCTTCTACTAAAATTTGTCTGTCCTCTTCTGCCACCTCTAATCTGTACTTTAACTTGTCGACTTCTTTCACTCGGTCACGTCTTTCTGAAGCTAAAGCATTTTCCAGACAAGTCAAGATTGTGGATTTCTTTTCCAATTTTTCCTGCAATTTCATCCGAACGCTTCTCTCTTTCTCCAAAACTTCCATTGGACACCATTCTCCTTTCTCCAGCTTCATTTTTAATTCTCTCTCAGCTGCCTCTGACACAAAAAGAATCCCTCTCGCTCTAAGTTCTACCAGTTTCATTTCTTCTTTCAGTTGTGAAACTTCCTTCTCTCTCTCTTCTTCCGCTCTCTTCCTTGCTTCTGTCTCTTCCATTTTTTGTCGTCTTTCTAACTCTATTCTTAAAAGAAGTGTCTTTACCTGTTCAGCAAGATCATCTATTCTCTCTTGGACGTCATCAATCACAGCTTCTTTCACCATGGCTTCAATAATGGCATCTTTTGCAGCCAAATCTTCCAAACAACTCCTTAACATTTTCTCTTTTCTTTCACTTTCTTTCAGTAATATTGCCATATCTTTCTTTTTGCAAGCTAAGTCTTCCCGCAAAATATCTATTTCTGTCATCAAATCTTTTCTCTCTACCGATGATTTTGTCTGTTCTCCAAATTGTTCTCCTTCTCCTTCTTCCTCCTCTTTTCCTTCCCTGTCATTTCCTCCTTCTCCTTCTACTTCTCCTTCAAATCCTACTCCTTCTCCTTCCATCAGCCATGGCTGCTCCATCTGTGTCTTCCCTCCTTCCCTCATATACATTTCCGTACTATTCAGAGAGAGAAAAATCCGATTTTGATAGTACGACCTACATCTAAGTTTAACATCAAAGTTTCAAAAAGTTGCAGGAAAATATTTTGAATAATATTATATTGTAGCTTCGTCTGTTATAATATAATATTCATTCTGCTGGAATATCTTGTTAAAAAGAACTTACCAGAGGCCAAAGTACAGTACTGGACAAGAACTACTGTAGCTCGTTGTATTAATCCTATGTAAAAAAATTGCAGGAAAGTCGTTTTAGTAGTGAAAATAAATTCTGTTGCTTTTCCTCCATTGGAATTTGAAACTTTTAACCGTTCAGTCTTCTTGTAAGTCCTTATTACAGTTATTAGTCTCCTAACACATGATGTACTTGTACTTGCAATCGTTTCCTAATACTTATACAATACTTGTACTTGCAAATTTGAAATTTGCAATGGTCTTTTAATACTTGTACTTGCAAATTTGCCAGAGTCTTTTAGTCATAGTTGTTCAAATCGCGCGATTTTTTCCTTTTTTCCGATTAAAACGTATAATTCGTGAATTTTGAATAAATCGGAAAAAAACGCGATGTACTTTCTGAGCCGTATTGTTTTTTTTTTTTTTTTTACAAAAGATGTTTACTAAAAATTCGTTGAGATTCTCCAGACTTCTTGGAGAAAAATACCACCGTCCGATTTTCAATTTTCGACGCAAACGCTTCTTATTTCCAGTACGTAGCTAGTCTCCTCCGACTGTCCTCGGGAGGATAGTTTGTGATTACTGGACGCGTGTTTTGGTCCACTTGTAAAGTCAGAGTCGATCCACGACAGACGTGAAGCAATAAACTTACATGTGGCAATTGGAGTGTACCGTGTGACATAAAAGCCAGCCTGTTCGACGACAGAAAATCTTGGTTGTATAGCCAGCCTGTTCGACGACAAAAAAAAACTTGGTTGTAGGACATCCTGTGACGTCTCCTTCATAAAGCGATTCACGTACAAATGGTACATTCTTCGACATTTGTACAAACTTTAATTTTGCAACGGTTTTCGTGGCCGTTGATACCACAACAACCTTAAGAGCGTTCAGATTGTACATTAGCGTGACGCTACTGGATATTTTAATCGGCGTCTAATCGTACACATACGCAGCTGCGATTTTGTCCTTTTGGAAATGATGATTATTCCCGGGCGGCTCAACAGGTCCTACGTGGTACCAATCGCAATCTAACACCTCATTCACTGGCACGACCTGATGGAAGGGTGTTACAAATATTACTGCCAGTAAACGTGTTCGTACGATTACTGGGAACGCCTGATTGAAGGTTACCCTTATCATAGTTCAAAAGTAGGCGTTTTTATGGTAGGCCTTTGGTCGGCGCCATTATCGTAAGTTGTGTTATGGGCTTTTCATGTGATCTTCTTAGATCGCTACTTTGATTAGCGACCGTCCGATCGTCCGAATCTGACGGTGCAAATAAATTTTTTTGGTCCGAATGTTATAATTGGTCCGAATAGGTCTGAATACAATATGGGTCTTAAGGTCATACTGTATGACCTACTTTTGAACTATGGTACTTATACAATACTTGTACTTGCAAATTTGAAATTTTTTAATGGCATTTAATACTTTATACAATACTCGTACTTTGCAGTACTTGTACTTAAAATACTTGTACAATACTTGCTGTGGATACTTCTAGACAAGCTCAAGAAGTTTCAAAATGGAGGCGTCCGTCCGCGCGAAATCTTGGTTCGTATCGTACTATTGTACTATTGTCTATATGGCCCGGTTTGAAATATCTTACCTTACCGTACCGTACCTCATGTGCCGTGATGCCGTACCCTATCCCAGTGGAATAAAAACACGTATTCGCAACGAACGTGCAAGCCGCCGGATACGCTTTGGCGTTTTGTTTACAATGCGATGAGAATACGTAGTCTGTACATTGTGAAAACGTGTGGAATAAAAGCCCATCGTTTACCACCGTTAAGGATTCATTAGTAGTAATAAATGAAAAGATGCAATACTATTTTAATGAAGTTACACGTGGCATATTGTAGTCCACTTCGTCAACCACTTTACACCTTGTATCGCTATTAGTGCGGATCTTTTTTTTGCCGCTTAAAAACATTTTTCTCCGTACACGCTTGTCGAATTCTGGATCTGCCTGTTACGATTGTTAGCCAAGATCCTCACCTTCGCATTGGCGGTCTCCATGTGAAAATCGGACAAGTGTGTACGGAGAAAATATGTTTTAAGTGGCAAAAAAATATTAACACTAATGGCGAAACACGGTATAGTGTTGTTAACACTATGATATGATTTCTAGTCAGAAAAACCATCGACCGATTTAATGATAGCACTGATAAGTGATAACGATGGGCAATGTACCATAAAAGCCACCTTGGAGAACGCAAAGCCCGTTCAACAATTAACTTTAACTGCAATAGGATTTAAACCAAAAGATTTCCGTAATCATTAACTATTTGTGACCGCTTTTTCCATTTTTGTCCCTACACAATATGTATATGTGATTTCAAACACTGAGCGGCAAATTTTTACAAAATTTAACATTTCTTTCGTGTAATTTTCGTGAAATTGAACTTTTCAGTACAACTGATATTGAGCGCTTCCAACACCGCAAGAGGTAATTGATGTAATTGTTGGATAATGACGAATCGCCAATATATCGCGAAGCGTCATACGTACAACTATTTGTTTTGGAGTTCAGTCTCGCTTCATCGTACGAAATGTGCGATGTCGTTTCGTGACATTAAGCGGAGCGCCCGCGAACAAAATGTACTATTTCGTTTCGCGTAACTTTTATTTTTGCGTGTGCAGGTTGTTTCATTTCATACGCACGAAACTTATTATTTGAAGAAGAGGCATGAACGCCTTTTTTCGTGGAATCTTCCTTCTGTGTTTTCCTTTGTTTATTTCAGCAGAAGACCTTTGTGGAATAGGACAGAATTGGAGACCTTTGTGGAATAGGACATAATTTTGTCGACTTGCTAGCTGACCTTGTTTCCTTTGTTTGGAAGGTAGTTAGAGGAGAGATAAAGTTTGCAGCTGTGCGCTACAGATATAAAATCTTTTTATGGAGTAGAGATCATTATTATCTTAAGAGAGGGAAGAGAGGAGAGTGACGATATAAGAGGCTTCGGCCAAGAACACTTATAAATATTTTTGGCTGATTATCCTCTTGCTTTGTATGAGCTTCCGCTGTGATATATTTCTGTTTTTATTGGTGAATTATGTTGTGAGAATTTATTATATGATCCTACAATTGGTCTCGGAGCTAGTGCTTCGAAGATAGAGAGGGAGTGCATGGGGAGAAAGAAAAATAGAAATACTCCTTCCCCCATGTCGAAGTCTTAGAGAGCAAGAGAGTTCAGTTTTTCGGGTTTTCAATTTGAGGAGACCCGAAATACGGAGAGAAAATTCGAAAAAATGTTTGATACACTTATAGATATGTAGATTCCCGCTTTCAAACTCAACCGAATGAGAGCAAAGAAAACACTTCCTTTCCGGATGTCGATCCATTTAGTGGAGGAGCTAATGAGAGTGAGAGAAAAGAGAGGATAAGGAAGGGAAAGGTGAAGATAGAAGAAGATTCCGAGTTTGACGAAGGTTAAGAAAACGAAGAAGATTATCATATGTCGGGGAAATCCGTGGCCTTTAATGGCAACAATTATGTCGCTTGGAAGAAGTTTATTTCATGCCAACTTATGCTCAAGAAGCTTTGGAGGATTGTCAATGGTGAAGAAAAAATGCCTATCGAGATCAAAGCGCGTGCTCAATGGAGATTGAAGGAAATCGTGACAACGACCGGTTTGATGAAAAATTGCACTTCTTCCGTTCTTGATCATTTCCTCGCTCACGATACGGCCCATGAGTGTTGGCAAGCACTTGAGGAGCAGTATGAGAAGGGTGTTGAGAACAAGGGTCAATATGTGTATACAGAATTTATGAATTTCAAAATCAAGCCAAATGAATTGATGGATGATGCCGTGAAGCGCTTCAATATTATACTCGAGCAATTACTCAACAATGGTCGAGTTATCTTGGATGCGGATAAATCAAGCGTCTTTCTTAACGCTTTATCGGACAAGCTTTCACATCTTAAAGCTATTTTATGAGCGAAGGCGGATAACACCTTTGGATTCACCGTCAATTTTATCAAAATGTCGGAGGGAACTCCAACGGCTTCTCAAGTGGAGGAGGAGGAGTTATGAACTCTACTACTCTCGAAACCCCGGATCTTAACTTTGCCCGTGGTAGAGGAGGTGGTAGAGGAGGTGGCCCGAGAGGTGGTGGTGGCGGCCAAGGCAACAAGAAGGATCAAGGTCATCCACCGAAGGTCCCTTCGGATCTTTCCAATGTGACATGCTACCGATGTAACCGGCTCGGACATTTGTCTTCCTCTTGTCCAGATAAGGACAAGCAATGCCATTATTGCGGTAAGCGGGGGCATACGAGCCCTCAATGTTATGCGAAGAGTGGCGATTTTGGAGGTGGAAGAGGAGGTAGAGGAGGTGATAGAGGCGGCCGAGGTGGCGGCCGAGGAGAAGGCCGCGGTGGTGGTCGTGGCTATGGTAATGCAAATTACTTTGACTATGGTAATGAAACCAGTGATGATTTTTCGCTTCTTAACCTTACTCTTGATTCGGTAAGAAGTGGAGGAAATTTGGAGAAAGAGTGGATTATTGATACGGGGGCATCTCACCATGTTTGCACGGATGCCACCTTGTTCGATGACATGCGGGAACTTACGGTTCCAAAGTTTATTACGATAGCAAGCGGCCATGTCATTTCGGTTGGCACGGTTGGCACCGTTCGGCTTGATCTCCTTTCATGGGATAATGAGGGGAAAGAGAAATCCATGAAGTATCGTCTTCAAAATACTCTTTGTATTCCGGACGGTTCGGTTAATTTGTTAAGTGTTCCACAAATCCAACGGGTTGGTGGAAGCTTACTTGCGAGAGGTGATCAATTTAGAGATTTGAAATGAAAAGGGGAATGTAATTGGAGAAGGAGTTGTGACGGATGCGAATCATAGTCGGCTCTTATGGAAGAGGCCGAAAACTAAAGTTCCCACCGAGGGGATTGCACATCAAATTTTGGAGTTGAAAGGTGATCTTACCTTATGGCATCATCGGATGTGTCACATATCCGAGGTAAGTTTGAAGAAGATGATTCGTCATTTTTCGGTGAGGGGTTTGGACCTCGCATCTGGTGAGAAGGTTAATGGATACGGAGGATGTAGCAAAGGACGTCAAATTCGGAAATCCCATCCGAATAAAGACGTCAATCATCGAGCTCAAAATCCTTTGGAGGTTGTCCACATCGATCTTTGCGGACATATTAAACCCGAGACAATTGGAGGTAATAAGTATACTTTGGTGATTGTTGATGATTTCTCTCGGAAGTCATGGGTATATTTATTGAAAAAGAAATCGGATGCATTTGAAAAATTTAAAGAGTGGCATGTAATGGCCGAGAGGCAAATTGATTAGAAGCTTAAGTCTATTCGGCTGGATAATGGAGGAGAGTTTGTTGTTTTTGAGAGGTATTTTAAGGAGTGGGGAATAAGGCATCAATTCATGACGCCTTATTCTTTGGAGTCAAATGGAGCGGCCGAGAGGAAGGATTGTACCTTACAAGAAATGATTCGTGCGATGATTCATAGCTCCGGACGAGAGATGTTTTTGTGGGGAGATGCCACTCTTACGGCATATTACATTTGTAACCGAAGACTCACTTCCGTTACCGGAAGTAAAACAACGGAGGAGTTGTGGAGTGGGAGAAAGCACACAGTTCATCATTTGAGAATTTGGGGATGTTATGCCACGGTTTATATAGAATCAATTAAGAGGAAGGGGAAATTTGCACCAAGGAGTTGGCCGAGAATTTTTGTTGGTTATAGTGCGAAAGGGAATTTGTACGGTGTGTATGATCCTGCTCGTCACACCGTGGAGGAATCTCGGAATGTTGATTTTCATAAGGATCTCAAACCCGCCATGAATTCCGTGAGGAAATTTAAAGAGAATTTGGATTTTTATGAGGAGAGTGAAATTGAGAGTTTTCCGTAAATTGGGGATTCGAAATCCGATGAGGAACCGAATGTAAAAACTCATAAAAAGAAATTGGGGAAATCGGTTGACGTTGAATTTGAAAGAAATAGTAACGGATCTTTGGATTCCCGAGTGCCTTCGAACATTCGGAAATCTCAAAGCTCTAAATCGAGTTCTAAATCGAGTTCTAAATCGAGTGAGAAAGAAATTGAAATTAAATCCGAGGAAGAGAAAGAGGAAAAGGAGGAGGAGCAAGTTCTTAGGAGAAGCTCTCAGAGTACAAAGGGGAAGAAACCGGAGAAACTCACTTACGATCGAAAAAGGGTAAATACATCCAATTCACATTATTTTCTTTCCGATGCTAAAGAGATGGAGTTTCTTTTATCGTAATCACTTACGGTAAATATGACCGGCGACCCTCAATCTTATGGCGAGGCAAGGAGGTCGGCCGATTGGGAGAGTAAGTGGAAACCAGCGTGGGAGAAAGAATTTAAATCGGTGGTTGAAAATCAAACTTTTGAGGAGGTGAAATTACTGGAGGGGCAAAAGGCGATTGATGCAAGTGGGTATTTAAGACGAATACTAGAGCTTCGGGTGAAATTATTAAGAACAAGACAAGGCTTGTTTGTAAGGGATTCTAACAACGTGAGGGAATCGACTTTAAATAGACTTATGCTCCCGTGGTGAAGTTCGACTCACTACGGATTATTATTGCACTTGCAGCGATGGGGAAAAAAACACGTCCATCATATGGACGTGGAAACGACGTTTTTAAATGGTGAGTTGGAGAAAGAGGTATACATGAAGGTACCGGAAGGCGTGTCTCCTTTGCAGGAAGGAAATGTATGGCGTTTGCGAAAGTCATTATATGGTTTGAAACAGGCACCACGCACATGGTATTTGAGACTTCATCAAGTACTATTGAAATTCGGATTTGTACAGGCTACATCTGATTCTAGAGTTTACGTGAAAGGTGAAAGAGTTGACTAAATCATCTTTTCTGTTTATGTGGATGATTTCTTGATGGCATGGGACAAGTTAGAGCGCATTAATGAGTTGAAACGTTACCTTGGATTGCATTTCAAAGTAGCGGATCTTCGAGAGGTACGATATATTTTGGGGATTGAAGTGGTACGCGACAAAGAGGGGAACATTAAATTGAGTCAAGCTCAATATTGTAAAGAGATTTTGGAGAGATTTGGTATGTCTGACGCGAAACCGCTTTCTACGCCGTTGGATGCAAATCTACACATTCGCAAGTTTGAGGAAGAAGATTCTGTTGATGTACCATATAGAGAAGCGGTCGGTTCACTTATGTACCTTAGAGTTGGTACTCGTCCAAATATTTCGGCCGCGGTTTCCATCGTCAGCCGTTATTGTCACGAGCCAAAGAAGGCGCATTAAGAGGCCGTACGACGTATATTTCGATATTTGGTTAGAACGATTGATCTTGGACTTCTATGTACTTCAGACAAATATTATTTGGATTGTGTTGGTTATTGTGCACGGATTAGGGCGGCGATTTTGATTCAAGTAAGTCCACGTCAAGGTACGCATTTATTTTTGGAGGAGCCGCGATCTCGTGGAGTTCTAGGCTTCAACCTACGGTTGCGTTGTGTTCCACAGAATTTGAGTATATGGCCGCGCGTCACCTATCTAAGGCTTCGATTTGGATTAAAGAGATGTTACGCGAGTTGAGCGTTCCCATTGGTTGTATGACTATTTATTCTGTCAGCATGAGTTCGATGGCGTTGGCGAAAAATCCAGTGTTTCACAAGAGGACGAACACATCAGGATTCAATGGCATTTCGTCAGAGATTTGGCAACAGCAAACGAGATTTCACTTTCGTACGTACCGATAAAAGAGGAGGCGGCAGATTTGCTGACGATAGCTGCCACACGGGATGTATTTGAGAGGGGGCGAGCGAAACTTAGTTTTTTTTGAGAAGTTTGGCGATTCCGCCAATAAAAGGGGGATTGTTGGATATTGACGAATCGCCAATATATCGCAAATCGTCATACGTATTACTATTTGTTTTGAAGTTCAGTCTCCCGTCATCGTACGAAGTGTGCGATGTCGTTTCGTGACATTAATTGGAGCGCCCGCGAACGAAATGTACTATTTCGTTTCGCGTAACTTTTATTTTTGCGTGTGCAAGTTGTTTCATTTCGTACACACAAAACTTATTATTTGAAGAAGAGGCGTGAATGCCTATCTTCGTGGAATCTTCCTTTTCGTATTTTCCTTTGTTTCTTCGTGGAATAGGACAGAATTGGAGACCTTTGTGGAATAGGACAGAATTTTGTCGACTTGCTAGCTGACCTTGTTTGTTTTGCTTGGAAGGTAGTTAGAGGAGAGAGAAAGTCTGCAGCTGTGCGCTGCAGATATGAAATCTTTTTATGGAGTAGAGATTATTATTATATTAAGAGAGAGATGAGAGGAGAGTGACGATGTAAGAGGCTTCGGCCAAGAACACTTATAAATATTTTTGGCCGATTATCCTCTTGCTTTGTATGAGCTTTCGCTGTGATTTATTTCTGTTTTTATTGGTGAATTATGTTGTGAGAATTTATTATAAGATCCTACAGTAATATGTTAAGAGTGAATTAATTTAACAGGTTAAACACGGCAAGTGGAAATTAATTATAAGTCCGCCAGGGTGAGTTTTGTGTTGGAATACTTTGTCGTTTGTTGAGTTTTGAGTCTGATACAGGGTTAAAAACTTAGAAGTTTATATCTATTTGTATGCGTTTTAATTTTTAATAATGGTTAACTTGCCATCGACAACCAACAAAACAAAGGTTGGTGACGCATATCGCTCTTGATAATGTGATATCGAATGTCAACGTACCTAAAAATCATTTGTTTTTGTTTGACCCGATACGCCACTACCAATTTATGGTTCCACCGATAAGTGAAAGCATTGTCAAAAAACAACACAGCAAAACTAGTTGTGACACCTACACTGCACAGTACACTGGTCGCTAAAAACATTCATTGAATTCCTCTTTTTTTTAGCTGAAAATTACAAAATAGAGTTGATAAATAATCTTGTTAACACCAAACCCATTTTATACCGAACTACACATGTTTTTAGCAATTTAATTTATAAATTATCTAAGAAACTTGCTTGAATAGAAGAAGTCATGGTTAAAAACTATCGGGGAGCTCAAGACAATTAAAGATGCTGTCAACGATGATTGTAACAATAACAATGTATTGAGGCATATGGGCAATTTTGGGTATAAACTACCAATATCTTGTCAAAGTCTACGGCATATTTTAGGTTGGGTAGTCGCCTTCGACACCTTGGGTTATACGTTTGAAAATGATTGTTGACTATAGCAAAAAAACGTAAGCATAACGCTGACATCTATACTTTACACAATTAGTTGGTGCAGGGTAAATTATAATGCAATACGACATTTGTATGATAGTACTGCAACTTGATTCGGCTCACGTCTATTAACAACAATACTAAGGCTTTAAAGGAGGAAAATGCCATTGAGATAAGGTTTGTTCAAAGGCTTTATACCGTTAGAAGTTGTATGATAATGTTGATTTTATTGTGGAGCCGACATTTGAAAGCATGTTCAAATACGATTGGAAAAGGGATGATATTTTTGTTCGATGAATTATGGCGACCATTATTTTGAATTCAACAACTACAAACCCATTTGTAAGGTCACACTTAGTAGAGAGGATGGAGATGACGAGTCTCCAAAATTAGTAAGCTTTACATCCATTACCATTGTTTAATAATAAATTTGGTAAATGATATAAATGTCATTTTAGAGATAGAATGGATGTATAAGAATACCGTGACCTTATAATTCACCAATCTTACTTGTATTACCAAAGAAGTTAAATTGACCATTGTCTTCCTACAAGCCTTCAAACACTCGGTTTAAAAAAGTGTTGAGTACAATCATATGTTTCTTATTCAGGTAAATCCGAGAGGCTACAAGATTAGGTTTCAAACTTATGCTCGTGCGAGTTGAAGTATTTAAGGATGTCATGCCGCATCTCGTCGGTCATTTTAATTGTTTATATTTAGGTGTTAGGACGGGCAGCGGCCACACTAATTTGTATTTGGGTGTTATTTGGGTTTTACAGGACCGTACATACCTACATTTCGCGTTCGCGTCGACCGTACATTTTTACATTGCCGTACGCATCGACCGTACATATGTATTTTTGACTGTACGACCTATATTTCCCGCAATTCCCGTGATGACGATTTGGACCGTACTCGCGGTCATACCGTACGACATATATTTTCCGCGATTTCCGCCGATGGAAGATTCGAATATTTCGCGTCGATCGTAAGACTTACGTTGACCACAATTCCCGCGGCCACAAATTGGACCGTACTTGCGATTCTGACGTACCTGCTTTCATTTCCCGGATTATCCGCCGACGACCTGTTTTCGAATTCTCGGCCGTACAAATAATCTATTGTACCTACATCTACGAAATTCCGGCCGACGACAAATTTGACCGTTTCGCGCGAAGGAGCATCTCGATCGTCAATGCGAAAATATACAATTTCGAAAGGTTATATCTATACCGTTGACGCGTGTGACAGACAAAGCGATTGTCAGTTCTGACGAAGTGACGTCATTGGACCATTTTAAGTCGTGAACCATTTGGAGGTTCATGCATTCACATGTAGATAGGAAGAGTTTTAATCCGTAGGTTATAGATTCTGTAACGTAGGGCATAGGAATACGGCCTCCTATTGGCTGAATCCAAACTATTCGCAAATACTTACATAGCACGATGTACTATGATTGGCTTGTTTTCACTAGGCGTATTTTTTGTTACTTAGTTCATTTCGGATCATTTCCTGCACACAATTTTCAAGTGCAGGAATTATTCATTTTATTTATTTTCAGTATTGAGGATTTTCTGCAGCCATCTTTTTATTTGTTAAATTGTCCAGACAGCTTAGAGGCAATTTTATGCCTTTGCATGAAGCGTCTAGTTTTCCATTACATTATCAATAGCTTGCAAAGCCTTACATATTAATCTATACGGCTTCGGCCAAGACCTACACGGTTTCCCTTCACATTTCTCGTCCTTTTTAGTGGATTTCGACCGCGTTCTCGCGACACAAACTTCTTTCCCCGGCTGTGGCTGAACTTTAATTATCGTGGAAGTTGCATGTTGGGATTATTGATTTGTTGTTTTTATTTCTTGTGATTGTGTATTTATTTCTATTTGGCTTATGCGCATCTTTTGAGTTTGGCTATCTCAAACCTCATAAGTGTCGGGCATATTGTCATTTTCAGTTTTTATTTATCTTTCTCGGTTGTTTATGCTTTGATTTGTTTTATTTAAGTATAAATTCAGATTATCCTTGATAAGTTAACTCCTGCAAGGAATATAAATAGACCGTGGGGCCTTGTGGTCATCCATCGGCCTAGTAATAAACCGACCTAACCATAACCAGCTAAGTTGTAGACCGTTCTTTTTCTTTCACCTTGCCTGTTGTTATATTTATTCATTTTTCTCTTTCATGTCTTATTTCATTCACCACATATTTTCATCATTTCGGTTTAAGTGGAGCACAGCTGATAATATTGCATGCATCTTCACGTTATTGACATATGCACGACAAGGAAAAGTATAATAGTGACATAGTTTGTCAAGTCTAGTACATTCATATAAAACCTAAAAACCGTGGATGTGTTTCAAGTGAGGTGTTAAGTGATGCGTCGCATACTGTGCTAATAATACGTAAGACTCTAGAATACAAAGCCTGAAAAAACTGCTTTTTTTGTCCTCTTTACTATTAAGTCTATTAAGTCTCTTTAAGTTTATTAAAGTGGGAATAACGAAGATGTAAATTTCCTTTTTGTGGAAGAGGGTTGAATAAGAAACGTGAAAGGGCATGTATTGTGAACTTAAGGCGGATCCTTTTGCAATCGTTGGAATGAGGACATGATTTTATTACATCAAAAGTATGACGATTGGATTTTTTTTTGAAATACAACACTATTCATAAAAGCACCAATTGCGGCCCATTGTTGGTTGCACAAAAGATACGTATAAAAACCCTTAGCGAGAAAGAAGAAATACCAACTGGTGTTATTACTAGTGGACCATAGGTTCTCAAATCACAGTGGATACGACCCAGAATAATGTGCAATTACCTTCACGCCTAAAAATGAAGTTGATGTTGTAATGTGTAGTATAAAAGTGTGACCGTCAGTTTTCGGCTTTTGAAAGCGATAGGGCTCTCGACTTTACTCGTAGCTCTTTAGATTAGACCATTGGTATATAGGAAACGTGAATGTTTTATCTATGATTCAGTGCCACCCCATGTTAATAAATTTCTTCAATATTGAGGGTTGTTAGATATGACACCTAAAGGCAAAATATTTTCCTTCTAATAAATAATTGAAATTTTCAAAAGTTAAGAACCTGTCAAAAAATATCAAAATCAAAGACCAGAAAAACTCTAAAATACCGTAAAACCCATAATATATCTTAAGAGAAGTTTTAAGTAAAAGGTTAAAGACAAAATTATGTCGTAAGAACTACACTACCCTTTATATTAGCTTTAAAGATTTATTAGTGTTGATATAAATTTTGAACATACAATTCAAGTAGATGTGGCAAACTATAGCCCACTCTTTTATATAGTGTTGTTAACACTATTTTATGATTTTCGGCCAAAAAAAGTCGTGACCGGATGAGCGTCAGGAACTTTAATAACGATAGGCAATGCAGTTTCGCATGAGAAACCAGAAAACCGCTAATATCGGTCCCTAAGCCACACCTGATTATTGTACGGAATGGATGACATTTTTGTATGATCCGCAACACTACACCGTGAATCGTAATTAGAGTAAATAACGCTAATTTGGTCGCCCTAAATCTCGACTCTATCACGTTAAATAGAGTAGATGATTCAAAAATTTTCATTAACTATTTAAGGTACTTTTTGAATGAGCGTTAATAACTCCAATACAATGTCGTTTTAAATAGTGTGGCGTACAGTCGGTGTCTGACCGTGCAAAATTGTACTTTATTAAGTAAAAAAGTACAAATAATGATTTAATACAGGTCGTTATCATGCAATTGCATTTTAACAAACCACGTAATGCAAACGTCATAGTGACGATAAACTGTACGTTTTGTCAGATTCTGTACGAAAACCTAATTTACAGTAGAGATATTCACCGCGTCAAATTAGAATACTTAAATCATAGTTCAAAAGTAGGCGTTTTTTGGTAGGCCTTTTGTAGGCCGCCTTTAGCGTAAGTTGTGTTACGGGCTTTCCATGTGATCTTCTTAGATCGCTACTTTCATCAACGACCGTCCGATCGTCCGACAACTACTTTCATTGCTAAATTCTTCTAGTGTACTTTTCGGGTATTGTGTTGAATGCAATCCTGATAGCAGTCTAAGCCTGCTAGCCTGCCAGCAACTACTTTCATCGCTAGATTCTTCTAGTGTACCTTTCGGGCATTGTGTTGAATGCGATTTCCGCCGGATGTTTTCCGGATGGTTTTTTGCGGATG
>JBBHKE010000776.1:42392-68986 GCA_037447655.1 Zygnema cylindricum | reverse complement strand
TGGACACATTCACCTACTTTGACTTTCCTTAAGAATTGCAGCCACCCAGGTAGGCAAAGACTCTGACCGACTATGCCCCTGTGTAGCCTGGACTCCCCTGAGTCCGCAGCAATAAGAATCACTGAATTTGGTCAACTGAGTTGATAGTTATGGCTGGCCAAAGTTTGCCATTTATACAAGGTGCTCTCTGGGAGAGGCAGCTACCTACCAGAAATATTCGAAGTCCTAAACCCCTCTCTAAACCCTCTAGTACTGAGGTACGGACCAATCGCATTAGTGTATAGTACATAAAGGTACAGATGCCGGTGTACCTTTTGTACGATTATCGTACGACACGGCTCAAAAAGTCAACACATGTTTTATTCGGATTCGCTCTTATAATCTCCGATATTCATGCTTCCAAATCTTTTCTCTCCACGTGGCGCCAGGTCATGCTGCGTCAGAAAAATTGTACCGTACAAGAAAGTACAATTGCCGGAGTACTTTCTGTACGTACATTGTACGATGTCGCCATAGTGCGACATTTGTCACTTCCGGATTTGTTTTCTGCCGTTCCGGAAATTCCGTAATCCCGTACGTTGTTGCCACGTGTCATCCGGAGTGGCGGAGTCCGAAAACCGCCAAATTGTCCTTTCCGCGAGACCGGGGCTAACCACGGCCGTCCGATTGATATGGGTATTAAATACGAACCGTTGAAACAAATGTCCGTACTATTTGTTTCGTCCGGTACTAATAGTACAACTGTTTCTATGTCCTATAGACCGTAATCTAGTTAAATGGGAAAACTTACGTTTATCTGTTTAAATACTTATCAAACCCTTTATCACTTAGCACAAGTGCTAGACTAAACGGTCAAGGCTAACGGCTATTATGACGGACAGCAGGTTCCAAGATCAAATCTTGGGTCCGTCATACCTTTTGGTAAATCTACTCAGATTCTACTACCTATCTCTCTAGACAGCTTTGGCAGCCATGGCTCTGGCTTCCTCTTCAGCCTCTAGTGACTACAACAAGTGTGGGGGCTTGGAGAAGAAGTTAGAGGCAGACTGCCTCTGCTATTTTCCTATCCTGAAATCGACCTAGAAAATACTCAAATATCAACACACTACGCTAATAGCGATTGGCCGTGTACTGTACATAGAATGACCGCTTGCTTTGAAAACACATAATCGGACGGTCGACGTTGTCGCCTATAAGTTTGGAGAATCTTGTAGAGTCTCCAGTAGTCATGTTTTAAAAAAAAAAAAGTACGCCCATGTACGAAAATGCGTTGGCCCTGTACGGAAATGCATTTTTTTCAGTAATGAACCTCACTTTTCGCCTGATGGAGGTTCACCCTAAATTTGGCAAAATGTTGCCGTCCTGTCGGCAGCCGTACATTGGCAAAGCAAATAATGCGGCCAAATAGTGGTCAAAGAAACGACCTCCTCCAAGGGAAAATTGTAAATTACGAAATCGACTGTACCGCAATAGAAAAATGGATTCAACAATCAGCTACAGTTGTCTATTACTGGACAAGGAGCTCAACTAGACCAACAACCAAAATTGGCTTTTGATTGTAAGATATCGACTCGTAACAAAAATCGTATGTTAAAAGTTTTAGTACGACTCATCTTTTATACGATACATTAATCATTTAATCGTATACGTACGTTTGAACATACGAAATTTCCTAAGGACCATATTAAAATGCGTTTGGTCTATGGCACTTGTCGAAATCATATACTATTCCACACGTGCGAATCAGCTCACGGCCTCAAGCCATCAAGCGGTTTTTGACGGTGTGAAGAGTCTTTCCAATACTGGACTTTTTGTCAGTGTGGGTTGAAAACATAGATGTTTCATTCGTTAAAATTTCGAATATTTTACGATTATGCGTTTTTTTTTGGGTTTTTTGAACTTTTCGTAAATTTCGTATAGTTTTCGTGTACGGACAAAGTATACGGAATGAATTTGTATAAACGTACGGAAAGTATGAATGTAGATTGTGCGGACAGGAGGTATGTACAGAGTTTAAAAAAAAATACATACGTTACACCGCGAATTGCAATTAGAGTTCTGCACGCTAATTCCGTCACCCCAAATTTTGGCTCTATCACTAGAAATAGAGTACATTTTTTTAAATTATCCTTTACGTTATTTAATGTACTTTTTGAATGAGCGTTAATAACTCTAATACAGTTCCGTTTTAAATAGTGTGGCGTACAGTCGGTGTTTGAAGGTGCAAAATTGTACTTTGTTGAGTAAAAAAGTACAAATAATGATTTAGTACAGGCCGTTTTCATGTAACTGCGTTTTAACAAACCACGTAATGCTAACGTCATAATGACGGGAAACTGTATGTTTTGTCAGATTCTGTACTTATACTTAATTTACAGTGGATATATTCAGTGCCCAAATATACGCCCAAATTAGAGTAAAATTCTTTTTTGAAAAAGTTCTAACTCAAACTAGAGTTTATAACTCTAATATATTTTTTTCTATTTTTACTCTAATTTTTTCTTTACTCTAATTACAATTCGCGGTGTACACCGCGAATCGTTATTGTTGTCAAAGTCACGTATTTGGGTTCTTAAATTTTTTATTTTTTTCCGCAATTAGTATACATGATTTTCATAAATATTATAGAAGCGCTATTTAAGGACGTGGACCATAACATGCCACGTCTCTCGCACTAAACTAGAATCAATAACACTTTTTTTTTTACGCTATTTAAACTATGACACCAATAACGATTCGCGGTGTACTTCATTTCCGCGGTATGTACGGATATACTTTAATCGTTTAAGATGTCGTATTGTATTATATTCTGATTTTTTTTTTTGAGTTTTTCGTATTTTTATTATATAATAGGTCAAAGTCGGTCAACGCATTTTAAAAAATGTGAAATTTTGAATAATGCGCATATGCGTTCTTTTTCAAAATACTTTTCCGTGCGCATAGTATGAATGAAACATCTATGGTTGAAAACAAGCCACCATCGGAAAAGGACACTACACCGTGTATCTCTGTTAGTGTTAATTATTTTTTCGCCACTTAAAACATCTTTTTTCTGTACACTTGTCGGCTTTTTCAATTTGAGACCGCATATCGAAAGCTGAGAACCTTACCTTTCAATTGCAACCGTCATATTGGCATTCGGAGAAGTGTGTACGGAGAAAAGATGTTTTAAATGGCGAAAAAAATAGTAACACTAACAACGATACACGGTGTATAGTTCTGTCCTGTTCCCTGCTTTTTGGTTCATTTTGTCGGTCCAATAAAATCGCAGATTTTTTAGCTTTCGCAATATGTAGAAGCCGGCGACGGATGCAAAATTTTGGCGTTCACTTTGGTGTCAGAACTGCATGCAGGCGAAACTTTAGGCATGGAAATTATGCAGATTAAAATACGTTTGGATGACATTCCTCCTTTCCTTCCTTCCTTCCTTCCCTCCCTCCCTCCCTCCCTCCCTCCCTTCCTCCCTCCCTCCCTCCCTACCTCCCTCCGTTTCCCTTCCCTCTCCCCTTGCCTCTCTCCCAACTGCCTCTCTCCACACTCTCTCCCGACCTCCCTTTTCTCCCTTCTTTTCCTCCTTCGCTGCCTTCCTCCCTCGATACATCCCTCTCCCCTCCCTCTCCACCTCCCTACCTCTCTCCCTTTCCACCTCCCTCGCTCTCTCTCTAACTCTCACCTCCCTCTCCCCCTCTCTCATTTCCTCCCTCCCACCTCCTTCCCTCTTACTTCTCCACCTCCCTCCCTCTCGTCCTCTCCCCCACCCTAACTCCCTCCGGTCCTCCCTCCCTCTCCACCTCTCTCCCTCCCTCTTGACCTCTCAACCTCCCTCTCTCTCCACAACCACACCTCCCTCCCTCCACCGCCATCTCCTTTCCATTTGCCCCTCTCCACCTCCTTCCTCTTCACCTCCCTCTCTCCCTCTCTCCCTCTCTGCCTCCCTCCCTCCCTCCCTCCCTTGGTGCGGCTCGGTTGAAGTTGACTGAGACGTAGTCGTAAGATCGTCGCAGGTGTAGTCAAAAATTAAAAAGATGGAAAGACCAAAACATTTTTTGTGTTTTTGTGCACCTTTTCGGCCACTTTTACGCTTGGACGAAATGAGAAAAAAATTCGAAACAAGAGTAATATAAGAAAACAAACGCTCCACACAAAAGTCAATGTTTGACAACAAAATAGTAAAACTAATATCGTTGCAAATTTTTACCTTTTTTTACATATCTACACCACTAAATACTTTAAACGATCTTTGGGTGTGTGCCTATGTAATCCTAACTTAGCAATGTAAGTTTGTCTTTTAGTGAAGATTCTCCATACTAATTTTTAGAGTGTTGTGATGTTCAAAAACGAAATTGTTACTTAAATTTATAATGGTTTTGGACGTTGGATAGTTTTGTGACTATTCAATATTGAAGACGCCGTCTTTTTGGGACGTTGTGGACTTTTAGTTTCTTGTGATATTGTTATTTGCCTTAGGTTTTTGTGGCAATGTGATTGTTTTTAAGATCACTTTTGACAGCATCAATATCATTTAACCCAAAACTTTTCGCCATGGCTTCCTAATATTGGAGGTTGATTGGCGGAAGCCATGAAATTGTACACAAGAGAAAGATCAATGCATTGGAGAGAGGAATTGATTTGTATTTGGGATAATTTCATTAAGTGAGAAGAGTCACTTATATACAAAATATACAATACTAATCACTGTAGAGTCTAAGCGCTCTACGGTGCGCTGTAACAAAGGGATCCTAGTCTAGATTCTAATAAATGTGTGTAGGACAAAAAGAAAGACTGGACCGTCGCCCAAAGAACTGGATCGACGGTCAAAGGACTTGTACGTAAAAAAATACTAGACCGACGTATTCAACGAATAAGTACAAAAGACTAGACCGATGTATGGAAGTACAGACAGGACCTAAAGTGAGTCGTCGGGATAAGATGGTCAACAAGACTTGACCGACGTAAAAAAAGTACGGGCAAGACAAAAATAAACTGACGCTAAATGTCCCTTAACACTCCCCCTCAAGCGAAAACTAGGAAGTATATTGAGATGAAAATAAAAGAAATTTAGCCAGGAGGAAAAGGAAGACGAAGGCCAGAGGAGAGGCGGTGCTGCTCAAAGTGAGGGAGATGAAGAGTCTTGGTGAGATAATCGGCCACTTGGTCGGCGAATTTGACATAAAGAAACTGGAGAGTGCCATCTTCGACCCGCTCCCGAGAGTAATGATAGTGAATGTCGATGTGCTTCTTCCGTTTGTGGTGAACACGATTGCGGATCAAAGCAAGGGCTCCTTGGGAATCAGAAAAAATAGGAGTAGGGGCTGAAGGGGCAAACCCAAGATTGGAAAGCAAGGTCCGAAGCCAAACAGCTTCCTTGGCAGCGTGACAAGCCGCCATATATTCCGCCTGAGTGCTGGAGCATGCCGTGGTAGGTTGCTTTCTGCATGACCAAGAGTTAAGACCATTGCCCAAAAAATAGCACGAGCCAATGGTGGAACGGCGGGAAAGCTTATCTTGTGCCCAATCCGAATCAACAAAACCAGTAAGAGCACTAGAGCCAGAGGAAGAATTTGTGAGACAAAGAGTTTTAGTGCCTTATAGATAACGAAAGACACGTTTGGCAGCGACAAGGTGATCAAGAGAAGGACGTTGAAGGAATTGACTGAGTTTAGTGACAGCTGTGGCAATGTCAGGGCGGGTGGCCTGCATTGTGTACATAAGGGCCCCGACCATCGAACGGTAAGTGGCATGGAGGGAGGGGAAAAGAAGGGAGTCAGTGGAAGGGAGGAGAGGGGCATTGGAATCTAAAGAAGTGGAAAGGGAGAAGCACTCTCCCATGCCAAGCGGTCTAAAAGATCAGAGAAAAAGGTCTCGTGAGAGAGAGAGGGTGCGAGCCGAGCGATTACGAAAAACTTGAATGTCCAAAAAGTAAGTGAGCTCACCTAGATCGGCCATGTCAAAATGGGTCTGGAAGAGAGATTTGACAGTGGAGATTTCAGAGAGGGAAGGACCAACAAGAAGGAGATTGTCAACAAAGATGGCAACAATGATCAATGAGGTGCCAGAGCCACGAGAGTAAATGCTAAAATCGACATCAATTTGGGTAAGTCCTTCTTTTCGCATAATGGCATCTATGGTATGGTTCCATACACGGCGGGATTGCTTTAATATATAGATTGTTTTAATGAGATGGAAAACCATATGTTCAGATCCAGATCCAAGGGAAATATAGCCTTCAGACCGATGCATGTAAATGTCCTCAAACAAGATCCCATTTAAGAAGGCATTTTTAACATCCATCAGATTAACATGGAAATCATGTTCAACAACTAAAGCAAGTAAAGTGCGGATAGATGTCAACCGGGCAACAGGAGCAAAGGTTTCAGTGAAATCTATACCTTCGATTTGGGAAAAGCCCTTCGCCACCAAGCCAGCTTAGTATTTGTCCATGGATCCATCCGCATTTTGTTTTACACGGAAGACCCATTTCAAACCGATTGCCTTTTTTCTAGGGGGAAGGGGACAAAAAATCCATGTTTTGTTGGAAAGTAAGGCATTGAATTCAGCATCAGCGGCGAATTTTAAAGGGAGGCATCAGGACGTTTTAGGGCAGCTTTGAGAGAGAGAGGGGCTGAAATAATTGAGGTAAAGGCCCCAGCCGAGTAAACGTAAGCTACAGGGGCATGGCCCATAGAAGTAATAAGCCGAGAGGGGGTAACTCTAGAGCCTGCGGGGTTTTGGTGAGGTAAAAGTGAGGGGTCAAGAAGAGAGAAAGGCTCAAGCTCGGGAAGTGAAGGCTCAAGAGGAGCAAAAAGCCCAGGAAAAGGTGAGTGGGAAAAAATTGTGGGAATATGGGAGCAGCCGGGAAAACAAGGGGGGTTGGAGAAGATAGAGGAGGAGGGGGGCTTGAAGATGATGAGGGGAAAAATATAGGAGGAGTAAGAGGAGAGGGGTGGGAAGGTGTAAGGTATGTGAATTCAGATGGCTGAAAAGATTGAAGGGGAAGGTTTGGGGGAAGAGGGTCATAGAGGGTGAGGGAAGGAAAGTCGGATAATGGGGGAATAGGGGAAGGGAAGGGCATACGAGACAAGGTTTGGAGAAGTGGCGTTTCGTTGAAAGTTACTTCTCTGGTGGTGATGACGCAATGCTGAGAAGGACTCTAGATGCTGTACGCTTTGGAATTTGGAGCGTACCTAACGAAAATGCCACGAAATGCGCGAGTGCCTAATTTGCCGTCCGATTGGAGGAGGTCTTTATACCACGCTTCACAACCAAAGATTTTAAGGTGACGTATATCTGGTTTGACAGAGGACCATGCTTCCATTGGAGTAGATTTTGGTAAAGCGTTAGTGGGACAAAGATTGCGTAAGTAATTTGCGCAAACGACAGCCTCTGCCCAAAATTCATAAGGCAAATTCGCAAAGTACAGCATAGAGCGTGACATGTCATGTAATGTTCGATTGTACCTTTCCGCAATGTCGTTTTGTTGTGGCGTCCGAGGTGCCGTTAAATGACGTGAGATTATATGTTGCATGAGAAATTCAGAAAATTGGTTGGTCAAAAATTCGCCACCGTTGTCAGTGCGCAAGACCTTGATTCGTTTGTCGTTAGAATTTTACGCCAACGCCTTAAATTCCTAAAATCGAGCAAAAGCGTCAGATTTATGACAGATTGGATACACGTGTGAAAAACGAGTGGCGTGGTCAATGAAAGTGACAAAATAAATGGATCTATTGTAGCTACGATTGCGCATGGGACCACACACGTCCATGTGTACAAGTGCAAGTGGTTTAGTGATGACAGTAGTTCTACTGGGAAATGAGTGACGCGGCATTTTTCCTTGCACGCAACCGTGACAAAAATCCAAAGATTTGTTAGAGAATGAATTTAGTCCAATTACAAGATTTGACAAAGTACGCAAACTTTCGCTATTTAAATGACCATATCTTAAATGCCAAAGTGGAAAACTTTCGACGTTAGCACTTAAAGCAAATATTTTTGGCGTACTATAAGATTGTAGGACGTACATAAAATCTCGTGCTACGCCAAAACCTACAGTACAATTGTCTTTTCTATCAAAAAACGTTACTATATCATTATTGAATTTAACTTTTAAGCCGTCAGAAGTTGTGACTTTGACAGAAAATAAATTCCTAGCTAGACTAGGAACAAAGAGTACGATCCGAATGGGAATAGACACATTAGGGACGTTTACGTCGCCAGAATGAGTAGCCAACAGAATGGGGTTGTCTCCCAAACGAATCTGCATATGAGATGATAGAGGAGAAAGGTGAGTGAACCAATCAGATCGTGGTGAAAGGTGGTGACTAGCACCACTATCAATTAGCTCATCGTCAAGGGTTTGAGATAGAAAAGCGTACCCTTGAGGAAATTGAGTATCCGGAGTGTCAAAATTTGGGATATGATGGGCAACATTGCCATATCCAAATTCTGATGAGGGCGGGGGGACAAAAGGGGAAACTACTGGAGTGGGATAATTAGAGGGAAAATGTGGGGAGAAAGCGGTCGACCAAGGGAGGTTAACGGGGTTTGAAGAGGCATAGTGCGCTGCGGCGTTAGAAGATTGTGGAAGGGATGGAGAAGGGGAATAATGGTGAGGATAAGGAAAATTTGGAGGGAAAGCAAGGTGTGGAGGGAGTGGGGGGGTGGGAAGAGCTGGTGGGTTGGCATGGGCAGCGTTGGCATTCCCTCCAGTTTTAGGGGGATTGGAAGCCTCAGCTGCCTTCCGCCTTGCCAATTTTCGACAGTCTTCAACGGAATGTCCTTTTGTTTTGCAGTAGGCACAAAACAAACGCTGCACCCCCCCAGAGTTAGTCTTCTGATTTCAGCGATAAAGGCATTTGCATGAGAGAGATTTTGAGCAGAAAAAGAGAGAAATTTTGTCTCTTCATGCAAGAGTTTGGTACAAAGTGAGTGAAAGGGAATGGATTGGTCTAGATTGTCAAACGAGGAAATGAAAGGGGAAAAGGTTTCAGGGAGTCCTCCCAAAAGGGTTGAAGAGAGGTCCTCGTCAGAAAGATGCATGCCTATCATGGTGCATTTTCCGGCCGACAATTCGACTGTGCTAATCCAATCCTACATAGATTCCGACGGCTTTTTCATGGAGTTTAAAAACGCTCGTATTTGAATTTGGAAAGAGCGGCTCATCCGGTTTGAATGTAAGCTGCTTGAAGACGACTCCAAGCATCGGCAGAAGAGGAGGCGTTGCGAATAAGACGAGTGCGCTCGGTAGTAAGTGACATCACAGGCGAGCGTGCGCATTCTCATCCTTTTGTTTCCATGTAGCTATTGCCAACTCTTTTGTAGCTTTTTCTGCTGGTGTATCAGTAGAGGGAAGGATAGGTGGTTTTGAAATTCCTATAAAATGGTCCCAAATCTTCTCGTGTTTGAAAAAATGCATGGCTGAAAATGACAAACTATAGAAGTTTTGGCCATCAAACTTCTGGATACTATTAGAAGTGGCATGGCTAGGCCCATAACCTATTGGAGGTGGATTAGCGGAAGCCATGAATTTGTACACAAGAGAAAGATCAAGATCAATGCATTGGAGAGAAAAAATGATTTGTATTTGGGATGATTTCATTGAGTGAGAACAGTCACTTATATACAAAATATACAATGCTAATTACTGTGGAGTCTAAGCGCTCTACGGTACGCTGTAACAAAGGGATCCTAGTCTAGATTCCAATAAATGTATTTAGGACAAAAAGAAAGACTGGACCGTCGCCCAAAGGACTGGACTGACGGTCAAAGGACTTGTACGTAAGAAAAGACTAGACCGACGTATGTAATGAATAAGTACAAAAGATTGGACCGACGTATGGAAGTACGGACACGACCAAAAGTGAGTCGTCTGGATAAGACGGTCAACAAGACTTGACCGACGTAAGAAAAGTACGGGCAAGACAAAAATAAACTGACGCTAAATATCCCTTAACACTTAATTTCGTATTTTACCTTTTCTAAATCAATTATTCACACAAAAATGTTAAAAAACAGTCAAAATTATTTTTTTATGTAGCTCTTTTGTACAACATAAGATTTTCTCGTTGGGGACTGATTTGTTGAGAAAAACGGTAGAAAAAACACCATGCTTTAACACATGAACCCATACCGTTGGTCACAAAAACTACGTAATAGCAACTTTCCTTCAGTGTAAGTGCAAGCAAATGTATCCGCACAATTACAAGCACCTCAAGACAAAAACGTCGGTTAAAGCCAACTAAAGCAAAAACATATGGACAAAATGCACGAAGATTGTCGAGGTAACTTTTGTAATCTACGTACAAAGGAATGTAATAATTTCATTTGGAACATTCTCCATGGCCCTCTACAACAAGTAATTTTGAATCGATTTTAGGGTTAATAACGTTAATTCGACATCGCCAAATTTTGTCCCTCGAATCTAAAGTAAAATTTATGACTCACTTTTTTTTTTTACCATCATATTGGTATTGTGTAATGAGTGTAAAATACTCTAATTTCAACTGTTTTTAAACAGTGTAATAGACGAAATGTGTCAGTTTGTACTAAAACTGCTCGTCATTCGTACGAATCTACAAAGGCGTCGTCATGGGAATTTGAGAGTGTTAGCACGGAAAAGCGTAGTCAGATTTTAATTCCCGATTATAAAGACGAGCAAAATTCGCAAGAATGTGTTCTCACATTTTTATAAGTTGAATATGTCAACACATACCATAGCGACAACATTATGCGCATTTGTATCCAAATTAGTGTTAGGTATATAAATTAGCGTTGATTTTTGTTGGCTTTAGGCCTTTGAACCAAAATAGAGTTAATAACACTAATTGCTTATTTACACTAATTATTTCTTAACTCTAATCGCGATTCACGTTGTAGTAACATATTATAATTTATACGTTTGGTAGTTCAATATTTTGGTTAAGTGTTGGAGTTACAGTGCGACGTTGTTTATTTGTATTGTTGGTGATTTATAGGAAACGAGATCAAGACGATTTATCATTCTTGAGAGACAAACTTGAGCACTAATTTTTGAACACATCCAAATGTACAAACGGTAGCATAAGGACCCGTAACACTACACTGCTGGGAACTCTAGCTAAATACTTCAGTACATGATGAATCACTTATATTGTTAATATCACTATATTTGCGCCCTGAAATTTTGAGCATTTAACCTTAAATAGAATTAATAATAGTAATTAAAAAAAAAACTTAATTAGCATCATTGACTCTAATTTGGTCGGTTTTTAGATAGTGTAATGCATGAAATGTGCGAACCCGTACTAAAACTGCTCGTTTTCTGGTACAAACGTATAGAAAAAAGTTTTAAACAACGACATCGAGACGTGAGTTTCACTGACAAGGGAAAACTCTCTTATAATTAATTCTAAGTAATAAAGACGGGATAAATAACGCGAACCTGTTCTCACATGTTCAAACGTTGACTATGTGAACACGAATTGAAGGGCTACATTCTATGAATGTGAATCCTACTTAGTGTTGGATGTATAAATTAGAGTCAATGTTTTGTTGGCGAGAGCTAATGAAACCATATACATCGTTAATAACACTACTGCAATGTTTTTTTTTCAGTAATAATTTCTCAACAGTATAAGCGATTCACGGTGTAGTGTTGTGTAACGGTCAAAGGTTGAAATTCTGTGTCATCCATTGGACTACAGAATACGAGAAGCCTCTAAGTAGTTATTAACTAGCCCACTTTCAATGGAAACCACTGCTACCCGAGCAGACAAGCATACAATCTGACCGCACCCCTGTGCAGCCAGGACTCCCCTAAGTCCGTAAGAAAAAGAATCTTTGAAAACGCCCAACCAGGCGGATAGTTAGGAGCCGGCAAAATTGCCAATTTATACAAAGCTCCCAAGGGAAGGTGACTGTCAAAAAATATTATAAGTCCTACATCTCTCTCACAAACCTTATCTACTAAAGTAAGCTCTAATCAAAATACTGTAAAGTACCAAAAAGCATTGTAGCCGATGTACTTTATGTACGGCCTCTGTACGACAAGGCCATGGAGTAGACGCGTGTCGCCGTATGATTCTTCCGTATGTCGTTCGGGATCCCCGCTACTCAATTCAATCATGCCATGTATCGCTAGGTCACGCCACGTCACGCCACTACCATAAACCGCCAAAGTGACCATTCCGAGACCTCGACGACGATTAGCGCTGTTGGATGAAGACCGACGTTTAATGTACGCCGTTGAAATAAATGTCTGAATCATTTATTTCGTGCGGCGGATTTGGTGTACGCATTGAATTTGCTATGTCTCTATGTTTCATTTTCGCAGTTACGTTAATCGAATTAATGTTCTGTTCACTGTTTAAATAAATATCGTACCCTATGTAATATAACGAACTTCTACGACAGACCGGTTAGAACTGACGGCTACGCCACGCTCTGCCGGTCGGAGGTTCGAGTCCTGCTGGACTCAACTTTTTGTTGAGAGTGACTTAGGTCACTCTTAAGTCCTGCCTATGAAGCTGAGGCTGACATGGCTCCACCAGCCTCTCTATCCTTCAGTGACTACAACAAGTATGGGAGGTAGAGTGAAGAGGTGGAGGCAGCCTGCATGCGCATTTACTTTTCATGTTTTTACTAATAAATTTAGACCTAGAAAATACCTTATAAATCTAATAATTTGAACACTCTCCTTGTTTTCTAGTCTAACTTTAACTTTAGTTTTAATCCAAACTTTTTTCTGCAATATTTTAACTTGGGAGAAGGCACTGGTTTTGTCATCATATCAGCCACCATTTCCTCATCAGATCTATATACAAGATTCACAATTTTATTCTCAACTTTTCCTCTCACAAAACTCAATCTTATGTCCATATGTTTAGCCTTAAAATGATGTTTTGGATTAGCTGCAATTGCAATGGCAGCTTGATTATCACAAAACACTTCATGCATTCTCTCCTTCATATACCCTTGTTCGTGCAACAAGGACTTTACCCACATCAACTCTTTCACAGCAGAACAAAAGGCCATGTACTCAACCCCCATAGTAGATTGAGCAACCACTTTCTGTTGCTTGCTGCTCCAACAGCAAGCACCTTGCCCCACATACAACACATACCCAGAAGTGCATCTTCTCATAGGTGCGTCCCCATAACTGGCATCATTGCAAGTAGTGATGTCAGTGTGCTCCCCTCCCAAATGCAACCATAACTCTCTGGTTCCCACCACATATCTCATGACTCTCTTGGCTGCCTCCGAGTCTCTTTTCTTAGGATCATTAAGACTCCTACTGAGTACTCCAACTGTTGCCGCTATGTCCGGCCTGGTACAGTTCATAAAATAGATTAAACTTCCTATGACCTGTCTATAAGGGATAGACTTCATAAACTCTCTCTTCTCTGGACTCATCTGATCGTCTAAGATCACCACTCCTCTTTCTCCACTCCCATCACTTACTTTTTTTCAAGTCCATGGGAGTGGTACAACTGTTAGCATTTTCCATCTGGAATTTCTCAAGTATATTACGTATTGTTTTTTTCTAAGTAAGTCTGATAATCTTCTTTCCCCTATCTCTCTCCATTTATATCCCCAAAATATATCTTGCCTCCCCTAAATCCTTCATATCAAATCTACTTCTAAGATCTTTTTTAGCTTATTGATCTTTTCCAAAGATTTACTCAACACAAGGAGATCATCCACATAAATTGGAATAAACATGACACCATTCTCATCTTCAAACATATAGATAGAATAGTGAGAGCTGATCTGGATATATCCCAGACCGGTGAGAAACATATCTAGTTTCTTATTCCATTGTCGGGGAGCCTGCTTCAGTCCATATATGGACTTTATGAGCTTGCAGACTTTGCTCTCTTCTCCTTCTTCCACAAACCCCTCGGGTTGCCTCGTGAAAATTTCTTCCTCTAACTCACCATTAAGAAAAGGAGTTTTAATGTCCATCTGGTGTTTTTCCATATCTTCCGCTGCTGCCAGACTGCGGAGAATCCTTATTGATAGGAACCGAACAACTGGAGCAAAAGTCTGCTTATAGTCAATCCCCACTTTTTTTGGGTGAACCCCTTTGCTAACAATCCAACCTTATATCTCTCACTAGTTTTATCTGGGTTTAGTTTTAGTTTTAACACCCATTTAGAACCTATCAGTTTTCTGTCCGGAGGACAGTCCGCTAGTTCCCAAGTATTTGCTTCCTTGATAGAGGCCATCTCATCATTTATGACTCTAATCCATCTGTCTTTCTCAGGGCTGTTTACTGCCTCCGATTATGACTGAGGCTCATCTGGGTGAGATAGCTTAGTTACCTTGTGAGCTGCTTGTTTTTCATGGATCCTTTTGCTGCTCCCTCTCCCTCCCTCATACTTTGAAGCTGGAATGGATGGTAGTCTTAGATTTCTCATCAATGTCTCATCGGCTCCCCTGCCCATAGAAGACGGTTCTAGTCCCACGTCTTCTATCTCCTCGAAGTCCATAGGAGTATGTGAGGTTTTCGGTGAGTCTGTTGTATATTGGATCTCCCCTGAATCTGCAATCACGGTTTCACTCATGTCCTTTTCGGGAACGACCGAGTTCTCCTCACTTTCGGACTCAAATCTGATTTTTTTCTTCTTTGTATATTTGAAGGGGTCAAATGAATCCCCTTCATCCATGACAACTAGGTGTTTGACCAGAATGATATCTTTTTTTACTAAGTCATAGACTCTATATCCCTTAACATCCTCATCCCATCCCACAAAGTATCTAGGTTTTCCCTTAGCATCTAGTTTCCAGTTTTTCTTATCCGTGTCAATACTCTAAACTTGGCTACTGAATACTTTAAGTTGTGAGATATCTGGTTTCTTTCCAACTCATCTTTCATAAGGTGTCACTCCCTTTACAGTTGAGGTAAGGACTTTATTCTTAATGTAGTTGGCACATTACATTTCTTCTGCCCAAAATCTCTTTCATATTTTCATGTCGGCCAACATACTGCATGCACTATCTTCTAGTGTTCGATTCAACCTTTCAGCTACCCCATTTTTTTCCGGGTTATATGGTACATTTTTCTGGTGCTGCACTCCCTCATCTCTCACATATTCCTCAAAGTGGTAAAAGGTATATTCCCCCCATTATCACTCCTTATCCTCTTAATGGGGGTTTCATGCAACTTCTCAGTCCAGGCTTTATATTATTTGAAGTTAGTTGATGTTTCAGACTTTGTTTTTAGGAAGTAGACTCTAGATTATCTAGACTTGTCATCGGTTATTGTCAACGTAAACCTCTTTCCTCCAACCGAAGGTACTTTTGTAGGTCCCGAAATATCTGTGTGGACCAAATCTAGTACTTTCTCCGCTCTATATGTGGCGGCTTTGGGAAAGGGAAGTCTGTGAGCCTTACCTTAAGCACAGCCTTTGCAATCATTCATCATTTTATTATCCCCAAACTGAATGCCTTCTACTACGCTAAGCTTTTTCATTTCCCTCAACCTATCAAAATGCACATGCCCCAACCGCTTATGCCAAATTATCAACTTAGGAACACCAAGATAGTAAGCATTCTTCTTTTCATTACTCAGGTTAAGCCTAAACATTCTTTGGCTACCCTTATCTGTCGTGAAGTAAACTTCATCTCCATACTTAGCTGTAAAGACATCCTTTCTAGTGAAGGTATCAAACTCTTTGTCATCTAACACAGACGTAGAGACAAGAATTTTACTCAGCCGAGGAATGTAGAGTACATCTGAGAATGTAAGTATAGAAGTCTTACCCTCCACTAAGACTTTTAGATCTACTGATCCCACTAGATCTATAGTAACCACTCTCCCATCCTTATACTTTATCTCTACAATATGGATATTTCTTAGCTTAGTGAAGAGTTCCTTATCAAGACACATATACATGGATGCACCTGAGTCGATGATCCATCCTTCCTGTGGAGCTTCCTAAATTGCTCCAAGGGCACACTTCGGTCTCCGAGGGATCTCCTTCTCCTCCAAACTCTCGTCAAGAAGAAGCTCGCCTTCCTCCTCAGAAGACTCATCCTCGGTTTCTCCTGTCAATTTTGTAACCACAAATGTATTTCTCTTCCCTCCAGAAGGACACCCTCCACGGTTCTCTTGGAGCCTCAGCTCTAAGAGTTTGACACAATTTGCGATGAAGTGTCCCGGTTTTTTGCAAAAATGACAAAGACCCTTTGGGGGCCTCGGTCCTCCAAAAAGTTCTCTTTCCCTTTTGTACAGTTTCTTCGGGTCCTTCCTCCATCGGTCCCCTCCTGCTGCTAGAGCTTGAATGCTCTTTTCCTCCTCTCCCAATCTCCATTGTGTTTTCCTGCACAAGTATCATCCTGACCAATGTGTTTTATTTCCATGAACTATCAGGCATTTCCTGTAGTCAATACACTATGTTCTCGTACTCATCTAGTAACTTCATGATAATAGTGTTAACTTTCATTTTCATTGTACCTGTCCACCCGGCACTTTCCATCTCCATATACAAACAAGAAAGATCATTACAGAAATCTAACATCTTTCCTCCTTTGTAAGTGTAACTCAGTAAATTTTGCTCAGCCAACTAGAGCTGCTGAATAGTTCCAGCTCTATAAATCTCCACCAAACTCACCCACAACTCCTCGGCCTTGTAAATGAGATGATGAGGGGTGGCCAAAGCTTGAGTGAGGTGCCTCAGAATGAAGTCCTTGGCAGACATGTTTACATTCTCCCACATTTGAGTATTGTTCTCCGTGATCTTTACGATCGCCGCTCCCAGGACTGTGGCAATAGGAGTGAGGGGTGTCTCTTCCCTTTCCCCTTTTCGGACACAATAGTGTCCCCATCATTTGCCTCCTCCGCTGAGGCAGCCGTTGCTGCAGGAAACCTTACTCCTCCAAATCTTGGTGGAGTTCCGAAAATGGACGTTTCACTTGTCCACTGACGTTACCCCAGTATCGTTTTTCGCGCAAAGCTCCCATCATCATGGCTTCCCAATAAATGAACCCAGATCCATTGAAGGTGGGCACCCTAGAGGGTGGGCCCATAACGTTAAATTTTGTGTCCTCTATTGGACTACAGAATACAGGAAGCCTCTAAATAGTTATTAACTAGCCCACTTTTAATGGAAACCAATGCTACCCAAGCAGACAAGCAGACAATCCGACTGCACCCCTGTGTAGCCTTGACTCCCCTTGGTCCGTAGGAAAAGAAATCTCTAAAAACGCCCAACCAGGCGGATAGTTATGAGCCGGCAAAGATGCCAATTTATACAAAGCTCCCAAGGGAGAGGTGACTGTCTAAAAATATTCTAAGTCCTACATCTCTCTCACAAACCCTATCTACTAATGTACGCTCCAATCAGAATACTGTAAAGTACCAAAAAGTATTGTTGCCGATGTACTTTATGTACGGCCTCTGTACGACAAGGTCATGGAGTAGACGCGTGTCGCTGTATCATTCGTCCGTATGTCGTCCGGGATCCCCGCTACTCAATTCAATCCTGCCACGTATCGCTAGTGTAGAAACTAATGGTTTTATTAGTATTATCTAGGTCTGAAAAGAAATATAGAAGTCGAGGCAGTCTATCTCTAACTTCTCTCTCCAACTCTCAAACTTGTCGCAGTCACTGAGAAATTGGAGAGGAAGCTAGAGCCATGGCTACCTTGGCTATCCTGAGGTTTACGGGAATTTTATATTAGGGTTTATATATTTAATTAAAATGTATGTGCCGGCGGCAGGATTTGATCCTTGTACTTGCCGGCCGGCAGACACGAAATAGCCGGTAGCCTTAGCCGTTTCATCTAGCGGTAGTGTTACCAAGCATATAGTTTGATAATTATTTATATATGTATACAAGCGATAAACCATTTAACTAGAATTAATTACGGGATACATAGATCCAGTAATATGTAATGTACGACTTACGGTACGGACATAAATCAGTACCGCGCATTTGTTTCGTAAATGAAACAAATACCGCGCATGTATTTATTACGGCTACGATTAAAGCCGAATTTAATCGGACGGCCGGGATTAGCGTCGAGATCGCGGAGGAAGATTTCGGCGGTTTGTGGCCATCGCCACATCGGATGACGCGTGGCAAAATTCCGTTGGATTGTGGAAACTCCGGAGATTATGGCACCGAATCCGGATTTGACATGTGTCGACATTTTGGCCATGTCGTACAATATCCGTACATAAAGTACACCGGCAGCTGTACTTTTGCGTACGGAACTCAATTCTGATTGGTTCCGTACATCAGTAGATAGAGTCTGTGAGAGAGATAGGACTTAGAAAAATTAGAAGATAGGACCCTCTCTCCCAGAGAGCTTCTGTACAAAAGGTCAACTTTGACCCTCCATAACTTACTGCTCAGGGGAGCAAATTCAGAGATTCTTTTTGCTATCGACTCAGGGGAGTCTTGTCTTCACAGGGGTGAAGTTGGTTAGAGTTTTTGTCTGCCAGGGTGGCAGTTATTTTTGCTTAAACACAAAGGGGTCAGGATTATCCTAGAGGCTTCTTGGAAGCTGTCCACTCTGAGAACTTATGGAGGTCTCAGAGTTTCAGGATATGGGCCCACCCTCTAGGGTGCCAATATTTAATGGAACTGGCTTCATATACTGGGAAAGTATGATGATAGGAGCTCTATGCGAAAAAAGGTTTTGGGGGATAGTGAGTGGACGATTGGGGCGTCCATCAAGTCTTGGAATTCCTCCAGGGTTTAAAGGAAGCAGATTCACCAGGAAAGAGGATTCACCTTCAACGGAGGAAACAAAGGAAGGAGAGGTGGTGGACAAAGGAAAGGAGAAGGAGGAGACCACACCAATAGCAACTGGTTTAGCATTCATGTCACCTATTCCGAGGAACGAGGAGAATGATACTGAAACCTGGGACTTCAACAATATGGCGGCAAAGCACTTCATCCTACGCCATCTCACTCAAGGACTTGCATGTCCTCATTTGCAGGTAGAGAGGGCATCCGATCTTTGGATGGCTCTCATAGAGATGTACCGAAGTGGTACGATTCAGCAACAACAGTTAGCTGATCAGAAAGTTAAGGAGTATGTATACAAAGGGGGAAATATGTTGGATTTTTGCAATGAGCTTGCTACACTCTTCATGGAGCTAGAGAGTGCGGGTAAAGTTTTTAGTGAAAAAGAAAAAGTTAACTGTTTACTAATGAAGTTACCTGATGAGTTCGAGAACATAGTCAACCGTGTGCAGGACTTGCCGGACTCAAGGTGGATATGGAACTCAGTGGTAGGGATGATTCTCGTTCGAGAGAATACGATTGAGATCCGAAGGGGAGGAAAGAGTGGCCAAGCCTTGGCAACAGCGACCGATTGGAGGAACAAGGATTCCCGGAAACCAGTCAGAAACTATGGGGGTAGGGAGCGGGAAAAACAGGTTGGCGAGTTCGAACCAAGGGCTCCCAAAGGTTTATGTCATTTTTGTAAGAAACCTGGGCACTATATGGCAGAGTGCACCAAGCTAACCGAGCTTCGGTTAAAGGAGGGGCAGACCGGTGGTACCCCGAGAGGAAAGAAAAAGGCCCTTGTCACACAGGTACTTGAGGCGGAATCCGAGGACGAGGACGATGAGCTCCTTTTGGATGAGGAGTTGGAGGCGAAAACTGAGGTTGAAATTCCACGAAGGCAGAAATGTGCTTACGGTGGATTGAAAGGTGAAGCAGGCTGGATTATAGATTCAGGTGCCTCAATGCACATGTGTAAGGATAGACACCTGTTCACTAAGATAAGAAAGATTCCCACCGTAGAGATAGAGTACGGGGATGGGAGGATAGTCACCACTACTCTTGTAGGATCGCTAGATCTGAAAGTGTTAGTTGAAGGAAAGACATCCATATTAACATTCTCCGATGTATTGTTTATTCCGGAGCTGAACAAAAACCTTATCTCTACATCAGTATTAGATGATAAGGGTTTTTTCACTAGCACTAGGGAAGGAGTCTTTACTGCTAGTTTTGAGGAGGATGTCTATTTCATTGCTGAGAAAGGTAGCCATGGGATGTTTAGGCTGATCTTAAGTAATGAAACGAAGAAACTTTATTATGCTGGTGTTCATGATATTATGATGTGGCATAAGAGGCTTGGGCATGTGAATCTAGATAAGTTAAGAGAGATGAAAAAGATGGGAGTGGTGGAAGGGATTCAGTTCAGTGAGAGTGATGATATAAGTGATTGTAGTGGGTGTGCTCAAGGTAAAGCACACAGATTACCCTTTCCAAAAACAGCCACCTACAAGGGAGAAAAACTTCTAGATCTAGTACACACAGATATTTGGGGACCGGCTAGAGTGCCCTCACCGGGGGGGGAAGAGATTTATGATGACTATAACTGATGATTGGTCTCGGTATTCCCGAGTATATTTTTTGAAAAACAAGTCAGAAGCTGAGGACTGTTTTAGACAATATAAAGCATGGAGCGAAAAACTCCATGAAACTCCAATCAAGAGAGTAAGGAGTGACAATGGTGGAGAGTATACTTCTAACCAGTTTGAGGATTTTTTGAGGGAAGATGGGGTTCAACACCAAAAGACAGTGCCAGAAAATCCTGAACAGAATGGGGTAGCTGAAAGGTTAAATAGAACACTAAGTGATAGTGCTAGAAGTATGTTGTCGGATAAGAAGATAGGAAAAAGGTTTTGGGCAGAAGCAATGAACTGTGCTAATTACCTCAAAAATAGAGTTCTTACTTCAGCTATAAAAGATCAAACACCTTATGAGAGATGGACAGGCCGGAAACCAGACTTATCTCATTTAAAGGTTTTCGGCAGTCAAGTATTCAGTCTAGATACTGATCGGTCCAATTGGAAGCTAGATCCTAAAGGAAAACCAGGATACTTATTAGGATATGATGAGGATGTTAAAGGATATAGAGTTTATGATCTAAAAAGAGAAGATATAATCTTAGTAAAGCATCTAGTAGTTATGGATGAAGGAAAGTCTGTGGATCCCTTCAAATATACAAAGTCAGTAAAAATCAGATTTGAGTCAGAAAATTCTGATGACTTTGAGCTTCCTAACTATCCAGGTTTTAGAGACGATGACATTCTTGCAGGAACAAATCAGACCGAAAAGGACTCGGCTGTGGAAACTCCAGTGACAACTCTACTCGAAGCGGAAGACGTGGTGGAAAATGATTCGGAATCAAGGGATAGGGGAGAAGCCGAGTTTGTTCGAAAGAATCCACGAGAACCATCTATTCCGGCCTCAGATTTTGAGGGAGGGAGGAGAAGTAGCAAAAGACTGCAAGAAAAACAGGTTAATAACAAGGTAACTAAACTATCTCATCAAGATGAACCTCAAACTTATCGAGAGGCGATGACTTGTCCAGAAAGAAACCGGTGGAAGACAGCCATCAATGAGGAGATGGCTTCAATCATGGCAGCCGATACTTGGGAGCTGGTGGACTGTCCACCTAACCGAAAACCAATCGGTTGTAAGTGGGTTTTCAAACTGAAACTGAACCCAGATAACACAATCGAGCGCTACAAGGCCAGATTAGTGGCAAAGGGATTTACACAAAAGGAAGGAATTGACTACGAGGAAACCTTTGCCCCGGTGGTCAGATTTCCCTCCGTCCGCATACTTCTCAGTTTAGCAGCGGCGGAAGACATGGAAGTGCACCAGATGGACATCAAAACAGCCTTTTTGCATGGAGAATTAGAAGAGGAGATCTTCATGCGACAACCCGAAGGGTTTGTGGAAGAAGGAGAGGAGAGTAAGGTATGCCGGCTGATTAAATCTCTTTATGGTTTGAAACAGGCGCCCCGACAGTGGAATAAGAAGCTTGATGAGTTTCTTACCGGTCTAGGATATATTCGGATCAGCTCAGATCACTCAATCTATGTTTTCGAAGATGAGGAAGGTTTTATATTTATTGCAATTTATGTTGATGATTTGCTTGTTTTAAGTAAATCAATGGAAAAAATTAATAAACTGAAAACCGATCTTAAGGGGAGATTTGAAATGAAGGATATGGGGGAAGCAAAATATATTTTGGGAATTCAAGTAGAGAGAGACCGAAAAAGAAAAATTATAAGATTGACTCAAAAGGAAGCAATAGGAAACATGCTTGAAAAATTTCAAATGGATAAAGCTAATAGTTGCACAACTCCAATGGAATTGAAGAAGGGAAGTGAGGGGAGTGAGGAAGAAGGAGTCATAGTCTTAGACGAGGAATTATCTCCTGAAGAACAGAAGTTCATGCAGACTATTCCTTACAGGCAAGTAGTGGGAAGTCTAATCTATTTTATGAATTGTACCCGGCCGGATTTAGCTGCAGCTGTAGGAGTGCTGAGTAGAAGTCTAAATGCTCCCACTAAGAAGGATTGGGAGGCAGCTAAGAGAGTCCTTAGATACTTGGTAGGAACTAGAGATCTATGGTTGCATTTGGGTGGGGAGAATACTGACATCACTACTTGGAGTGATGCCAGTTATGGTGATGCTCCGATGAGGAGATGTACTTCTGGATATGTATTATATGTGGGTGATGGGGCTTGCTGTTGGAGTAGCAAACAACAAAAGGTTATTGCTCAGTCCACCATGGAGGCTGAGTATATGGCCTCTTGCTCTGCTGTAAAAGAATTGATGTGGGTCAAGTCTTTGCTTGGTGAGCTTGGTCACCTTAAGAGTGGTGTGCAGAAAATATTTTGTGATAATCAGGCAGCAATCGCTATTTCTGCCAATCCTAAACACCATTTTAAAGCCAAACACATGGACATTAGACTCAGCTTTGTTAGAGAGAAAGTAGAAAACAAAATAATCAGTTTAGAGTACAGACCAGATAGTGAGATGGTAGCAGATATGATGACCAAACCTGTGCCTTCCCCTAAGCTAATTTTTTGCAGGGAGAAGTGTGGTCTGAAATTAAAGATTGACTAGAAAATAAGGGGAGTGTAGAAACTAATGGTTTTATTAGTATTTTCTAGGTCTGAAAAGAAATATAGAAGTCGAGGCAGTCTATCTCTAACTTCTCTCTCCAACTCTCAAACTTGTCGCAGTCACTGAGAAATTGGAGAGGAAGCTAGAGCCATGGCTACCTTGGCTATCCTGAGGTTTACGGGAATTTTATATTAGGGTTTATATATTTAATTAAAATGTATGTGCCGGCGGCAGGATTTGATCCTTGTACCTGCCAGCCGGCAGACACGAAATAGCCGGTAGCCTTAGCCGTTTCATCTAGCGGTAGTGTTACCTAGCATATAGTTTGATAATTATTTATATATGTATACAAGCGATAAACCATTTAACTAGAATTAATTACGGGATACATAGATCCAGTAATATTTAATGTACGACTTACGGTACGGACATAAATCAGTACCGCGCATTTGTTTCGTAAATGAAACAAATACCGCGCATGTATTTATTACGGCTACGATTAAAGCCGAATTTAATCGGACGGCCGGGATTAGCGCCGAGATCGCGGAGGAAGATTTCGGCGGTTTGTGGCCATCGCCACATCGGATGACGCGTGGCAAAATTCCGTTGGATTGTGGAAACTCCGGAGATTATGGCACCGAATCCGGATTTGACATGTGTCGACATTTTGGCCATGTCGTACAATATCCGTACATAAAGTACACCGGCAGCTGTACTTTTGCGTACGGAACTCAATTCTGATTGGTTCCGTACATCAGTAGATAGAGTCTGTGAGAGAGATAGGACTTAGAAAAATTAGAAGATAGGACCCTCTCTCCCAGAGAGCTTCTGTACAAAAGGTCAACTTTGACCCTCCATAACTTACTGCTCAGGGGAGCAAATTCAGAGATTCTTTTTGCTATCGACTCAGGGGAGTCTTGTCTTCACAGGGGTGAAGTTGGTCAGAGTTTTTGTCTGCCAGGGTGGCAGTTATTTTTGCTTAAACACAAAGGGGTCAGGATTATCCTAGAGGCTTCTTGGAAGCTGTCCACTCTGAGAACTTATGGAGGTCTCAGAGTTTCAGCTAGGTCACGCCACGTCACGCGACGACCAAAAACCGCCAAAGTGACCATTCCGAGACCTCGACGACGATTAGCGCCGTTGGATGAAGACGGCGTTTAATGTACGCCGTTGAAATAAATGTCCGACTCATTTATTTCGTGCGGCGGATTTGGTGTACGCACTGAATCTGCTATGTCTCTATGTTTCATTTCTGCAGTTACTGTTCACTGTTTAAATAAAAATCGTACCCTATGTAATGTCACGAACTTCTACGACAGACCGGTTAGAGCTGATGGCCATGCCACGCTCTGCCGGTCGGAGTTTCGAGTATTGCCGGACTCAACCTTTTGTTGAGAGTGGTTTAGGTCACTCTTAAGTCCTGCCTATGGAGCTGAGGCAGCCATGGCTCCACCAGCCTCTCTATCGTTAAGTGACTACAACAAGAATGGGGGGTAGAGTGAAGAGGTGGAGGCAGGCTGCCTACGCTTTTACTTTTCTTGTTTTTACTAATAAATTCAGACCTAGAAAATACCTTATAAATCTAATAATTTCAACAAAGGTCGCAAAAGTCACAATTTTTGATATCCCAATCCCACATTTTTTCTTTCTAAATCTGAACACCGGATACCCAACCGAGTTATGCCACGCTCCAAAATTGTTAACCGTTAAATGATATGTGTTTACAAAATAAAAGTTAAACGAAACTCATTTCTAGCAACTAACCGTACCCGCCCGTAACCTAACATATACAATATTAATAGTACAGTACACCTCCCTCATACCTTCCACGATACCAAGAGTAGAAAGTACAATAATGTTGGGTGGTGTGGACAGTACTTAACCTTGATTTTTTTTCATTTTTTGCCCTCCCGATCGTACCCGATTTTTTATTTTTGAATCACTTGCGTGAATCTAGCCGGCCCCCAAAATTTGGCACCCGAATCCGTTCTGGATCCGACGAGGGCGGTCGGGTATCAGTTGGGTATGGATTCGGGTACCTGAATGCGACCTCTGCCGCTTATATCAGCGTGACACGAATGCATATCGACAACTCTCTTTTACAATATCGTCTTCGTCGTAATTGAGCCTTCAATATGTCTCTATTTCGCTATCCACATCATTTCTTATTGACGTAAGCTGTCGCATGCATTTGTCCCGTTGACGCCTTTTGTTTCTAGTTCGCCATTGGCTACACCGTGAATCGCTATTATTTCTTCACTTAAAACAGTTTTTTCTCCGTACACACATGTTTGATTGTGGATGTGACAGTTGCGATTGAAAGATACGAATCTAAGCTTCCGATTGGCGGCCTCAATTTGGAAATTAGACAAGTGTGTACGGAGAAAATGTGATTTTGGTGGCGAAAATAATATTAACACTGTGGGTACGTCCCCATGTAGTCGGTACTTTGATAAAGTATTTTGGATTGAAGTAAAGATTCTCCGTACTACTTTGAAGAGCGTCCCTATGTGCTAAAATGAAATCGGAACTTTGAAATGTGACAGTTGTAGACATAGGTACAACTTTGTGACGGTTGAAGCCGACTACGGAACTTCCGACGATTGGTGACGCTATCAAAAACATCGACGGTTGTAGACGTCTAGATTTTTGTGAAATTGTAGATGTTTAAGGTTTGGTGACATTGTGACGTCATGCTCACTTGTCACAACGTCGACGTCACTGATTCAACAACTTTTCGCCATAGTTTACCGATTTTGTTTTTTCACTTTTCTCACTCGACCTACCATTAAAAAAAGCCAAAAAATTGTCAAAAATAATATTTTTAAAAGATATTTCATGTTGTACCTATCTTGTCGTGCCTCATTCTAAAAAGTGAGATGTAAAAGCGATAGTGTGAGAGGGAGAGGGGAGAGGCGATGACGACGGAAAATTATGCGAAGGACCTATGAATGAAAGTGGAGGTTCGAGACCCCTGCAAATTTTTTTCTGTACATGCTCGTGAAAGGGCACGGAGAAAAATAGCGAGGACTCTCCCTCGTTCAAAAAAAATCACACTCCTGTGGCGCGTGCGTGGGTCGTTTTTCATTCGCTTTTTGGGCGGTACTTGAACTAAAATCACCCCCCTCGATGTGATTTTGAATGAAGTTTTTTTTTGGGCTGGATTCTCTTGCCCGGTGGGTCGAAAAGGGGAAAACGGCAAACTTCGTTCACATGACGATACACACGTTGTACATCCAAAGTATGAATTGACATTCACTCTACTTTGGTAAAAATTATTTTCTCGTACGACTAAAGTTTTTGTCAAAGTTCCTTAAATTTTTTGGGCAAAATGACAGAGAAAAGAGATACTTTAATACATTGGGACGTACCCTACTAGCTACACCGTGAATTGCTATTAGCGTACATAACGCTAATTGGGGTACCCCTTTTTTTGGGGCAAATTCTCAAATAGAATAAAGTACGCTAAATGTTTTTGCACGTTATTTGAGGTATCCCGCTCAATGCGTCATAGAGAAAAGAGACAGTAAAACGGGTTTTTTAAATTCCTTGAAACTGTTTTTGAAATCAGCATGCTCTTTTATTAAAAATGGTTTCATCTCACTTACAGTTAAGTATGAAACCTACATGTTGCACACATAGCAGTACACTTGCTTCAAACGGCAAAAGGGGAAAAGCTGGGTGGCCCGTTCTCTTAGGTCGGGTTTTTTTTTGAAGTAAGTTTTAGTG
>JBBHKE010000776.1:13999-42382 GCA_037447655.1 Zygnema cylindricum | reverse complement strand
CGTTATTAGATAAACACATAAGGGAAAGGGTGGCGAACCTTTAACCCTTAACGATCTATGGCTACTTGGACCCAAATGAATACGAGTTTAAGTGTTTGGAAAGAGCAATGTACACTTCGGGACCCCGGAAATCCCGAAGGCACCAAAGTTGTGGTTCCTTTGGATTTATGGAACCGGAGGAAGACCAATGTTCCTGTGTCTGGCTGTTACCCAGTGTATTCCACATCCTCTCCGACGGAGTTGTTCGACACTTCAATAGATATCGCAGGAGACATCTAGCAATTCCCAATTTCCAAGCGGTGGGAAGGGGAATACACAAATAGATTATTGCAGGTAACAAAACTCCGGCAAAGAGTAGATCAGGCATTCTCAGCCTTATTATTATTACCGAAAACAGATTCGACCACCCTGTCAGATGTTTTCCCAACCAAGACTGGTAACAAGGACTTCAATCGACAAGTGGTGTCATTGACGGTCCTCGACACCGGACTTCGAATTTTATCTTTATTTTCAGGAATCAGTTCCGATCTGGAAGCAGTTTTGAAAGCAGGATATCGGGTGGAGTCATATACAGCAGTGGAGATTTCGTCGGAAGCACGGGCTGTCAGCGAACATCGCCTTCATCAGCTGCACCGCCTATATCCTCAACACCTTCCAGTGTCTTTCATTTCCAAAGCTCACCGGAGTCTTCCCCAGAATGTGGATAACATTATGGCACCCCATTTAGCAAATCTGGGCAGAATTGATCTAGTTGTGGCAGGATGGCCTTGTCAGGGATACTCCCTCACAGGACAAGGAAAAAGGCATCAAAACCGCAGGAGTAGCACCTTCTACCATATGATTACATTAATATTGTGGATTTAGCAGCTCCAGGACACACCAATGGGGTACATCATTGAGAATGTCCCCCCAGGGGATGATAAACGAATACAGGTTGCAGACAGCTGGAAACAAGTAACCCGGACTTTGGGATCTCCTTTGGTTTTTGACGTTGCTCAAATGGGATCTCGAGCACAAAGACTCCGGGCATATTGGACCAATATGATCCCGCTTCCGGTACTCCGACAACTGTTGGATTAACAGACCCCCAACCCTCAGACTTCAGTACAACAAATACTTGGAGAAGGGAGACTAGCCACACCTGTAACCAAACCGGATCGTCCTCTTTTCTTCCAATGCAACACACCCGGAACTCCTCGTCAAGCCCTCCCCACGTTGGTTTCTTTTCCTCACAGTCATGCCTACAAAAAAGGAACAGCTGGGATGATTTTTGACAACAAGGACGGAATTTGGACGACACCACCAATATTGGAACGAGAACAAGCCATGGGATTCCATCCGGAAACCACGGCCGCACCAGGTATTTCATACCTACAAAGGTGCGGCCTAATCGGGCAAAGCCTGGATTTGAATGCCATTACCTGGGTTACAAAACACGCTCTTGCATATTCCAGTCTCCATTCTCCAGATTCCCGCAGAAGTTACCTTTAAGCTCCAAACCTGTTGTCAAGCAAGCCACTTTGAAGCTTGAAGGGGGGAGACAGAGGGGAAAAATTCTACACCAAGAAGTTCCTTCAGTGGGGGGGAACGGTAGTTCAGAAAGGGACAGCTTAGCGGAAGTAGTCAGCAGTAAAGTATTATCCGAAGGAGTAAAGGCGGATCCACCGGTTGGGCTAGAATTCGACATCAATCTCTACGGGAGACCACCGGAAGCCTGGGCCGCAGTTGAGCCAGGAAAGATGGACTGGACTCTGGGGGAGCAGCTAGACCCTCAGCAGAAAGAACAGCTAACGGAACTCTTGGCCAAAAACAATCAGGTTTTCTCCTGGTCAGAAACAGATGTCCGAATATACAAAGGAACCCCCTTTTGTATTGACCTGATCGACGAAACGGCAACTGTTTGGCAGAAACAGTACCCTCTCAGCTTCAAGGAGAAGGAGTTTATCACCGCAAAGGTCCAAACTTTGGTAGGCGCCGGGTTGGTTCGAAAAGCACACGACTCCATGGGTTTGCTTCCCCCACAGTTCTCCCCATAGTTTGAGCGCCAGCAGAGGTTTTGACAGACCAGGGATCGGAATTCGCCGGAGAATTTACCAATCTTTTGGAGAAATGCCTCATCGACCATCGACTTACCAGTCGCGACCACCCTCAAGCCGACGATTTGGCCGAAAGGTGCGTACAAACAGTGAAGCGGTCACTACGAGAAATTTGGAGAGGAAGCTAGAGCCATGGCTACCTTGGCTATCCTGAGGTTTACGGGAATTTTATATTAAGGTTTATTTATTTAATTAAAATGTATGTGCCGGCGGCAGGATTTGATCCTGGTACCTACCGGCCGGCAGACACGAAATAGCCGGTAGCCTTAGCCGTTTGATCTAGCGGTAGTGTTACCTAGCATATAGTTTGATATTTATTTACATATGTATACAAGCGATAAACCATTTAACTGAAATTGATTACGGGATACATAGATCCAGTAATATATAATGTACGACTTTCGGTACGGACCAAAATCAGTACTGCGTATTTGTTTCGTAAATGAAACAAATACCGCGCATGTATTTATTACGGCTACGATGAAAGCCGAATTTAATCGGACGGCCGGGATTAGCGCCGAGATCGCGGAGGAAGATTTCGGCGGTTTTTGGCCATCGCCACATCGGATGACGCGTGGCAAAATTCCGTTGGATTGTGGAAACTCCGGAGATTATGGCACCGAATCCGGATTTGACATGTGTCGACATTTTGGCCATGTCGTACAATGTCCGTACATAAAGTACACCGGCAGCTGTACTTTTGCGTACGGAACTCAATTCTGATTGGTACCGTACATCAGTAGATAGAGTCTGTGAGAGAGATAGGACTTAGAAAAATTAGAAGATAGGACCTTCTCTCCCAGAGAGCTTCTGTACAAAAGGTCAACTTTGACCCTCCATAACTTACTGCTCAGGGGAGCAAATTCAGAGATTCTTTTTGCTATCGACTCAGGGGAGTCTTGTCTTCACAGGGGTGAAGTTGGTCAGAGTTTTTGTCTGCCAGGGTGGCAGTTATTTTTGCTTAAACACAAAGGGGTCAGGATTATCCTAGAGGCTTCTTGGAAGCTGTCCACTCTGAGGACTTATGGAGGTCTCACAGTTTCATGTTATGGGCCCACCCTCTAGGGTACCAATCTTTAAAGGAACAGACTTCATATACTGGGAAAGTATGATGATAGGAGCTCTATGCGAAAAAAGGTTTTGGGGGATAGTGAGTGGACGATTGGGGCGTCCATCAAGTCTTGGAATTCCTCCAGGGTTTAAAGGAAGCAGATTCACCAGGAAAGAGGATTCACCTTCAACGGAGGAAACAAAGGAAGGAGAGGTGGTGGACAAAGGAAAGGAGAAGGAGGCGACCACACCAATAGGAACTAGTTTAGCATTCATGTCACCTATTCCGAGGAACGAGGAGAATGATACTGAAACCTGGGACTTCAACAATATGGCGGCAAAGCACTTCATCCTACGCCATCTCACTCAAGGACTTGCATGTCCTCATTTGCAGGTAGAGAGGGCATCCGATCTTTGGATGGCTCTTATAAAGATGTACCGAAGTGGTACGATTCAGCAACAACAGTTGGCTGATCAGAAAGTTAAGGAGTATGTATACAAAGGGGGAAATATGTTGGATTTTTGCAATGAGCTTGCTACACTCTTCATGGAGCTAGAGAGTGCGGGTAAAGTTTTTAGTGAAAAAGAAAAAGTTAACTGTTTACTAATGAAGTTACCTGATGAGTTCGAGAACATAGTCAACCGTGTGCAGGACTTGCCGGACTCAAGGTGGATATGGAACTCAGTGGTAGGGATGATTCTCGTTCGAGAGAATACGATTGAGATCCGAAGGGGAGGAAAGAGTGGCCAAGCCTTGGCAACAGCGACCGATTGGAGGAACAAGGATTCCCGGAAACCAGTCGGAAACTATGGGGGTAGGGAGCAGAAAAAACAGGTTGGCGAGTTCGAACCAAGGGCTCCCAAAGGTTTATGTCATTTTTGTAAGAAACCGGGGCACTATATGGCAGAGTGCACCAAGCTAACCGAGCTTCGGTTAAAGGAGGGGCAGACCGGTGGTACCCCGAGAGGAAAGAAAAAGGCCCTTGTCACACAAGTACTTGAGGCGGAATCCGAGGACGAGGACGATGAGCTCTTTTTGGATGAGGAGTTGGAGGCGAAAACTGAGGTTGAAATTCCACGAAGGCAGAAATGTGCTTACGGTGGATTGAAAGGTGAAGCAGGCTGGATTATAGATTCAGGTGCCTCAATGCACATGTGTAAGGATAGACACCTGTTCACTAAGATAAGAAAGATTCCCACCGTAGAGATAGAGTACGGGGATGGGAGGATAGTCACCACTACTCTTGTAGGATCGGTAGATCTGAAAGTGTTAGTAGAAGGAAAGACATCCATATTAACATTCTCCGATGTATTGTTTATTCCGGAGCTGAACAAAAACCTTATCTCTACATCAGTATTAGATGATAAGGGTTTTTTCACTAGCACTAGGGAAGGAGTCTTTACTGCTAGTTTTGAGGAGGATGTCTATTTCATTGCTGAGAAAGGTAGCCATGGGATGTTTAGGCTGATCTTAAGTAATGAAACGAAGAAACTTTATTATGCTGGTGTTCATGATATTATGATGTGGCATAAGAGGCTTGGGCATGTGAATCTAGATAAGTTAAGAGAGATGAAAAAGATGGGAGTGGTGGAAGGGATTCAGTTCAGTGAGAGTGATGATATAAGTGATTGTAGTGGGTGTGCTCAAGGTAAAGCACACAGATTACCCTTTCCAAAAACAGCCACCTACAAGGGAGAAAAACTTCTAGATCTAGTACACACAGATATTTGGGGACCAGCTAGAGTGCCCTCACCGGGGGGGAAGAGATTTATGATGACTATAACTGATGATTGGTCTCGGTATTCCCGAGTATATTTTTTGAAAAACAAGTCAGAAGCTGAGGACTGTTTTAGACAATATAAAGCATGGAGCGAAAAACTCCATGAAACTCCAATCAAGAGAGTAAGGAGTGACAATGGTGGAGAGTATACTTCTAACCAGTTTGAGGATTTTTTGAGGGAAGATGGGGTTCAACACCAAAAGACAGTGCCAGAAAATCCTGAACAGAATGGGGTAGCTGAAAGGTTAAATAGAACACTAAGTGATAGTGCTAGAAGTATGTTGTCGGATAAGAAGATAGGAAAAAGGTTTTGGGCAGAAGCAATAAACTGTGCTAATTACCTCAAAAATAGAGTTCTTACTTCAGCTATAAAAGATCAAACACCTTATGAGAGATGGACAGGCCGGAAACCAGACTTATCTCATTTAAAGGTTTTCGGCAGTCAAGTATTCAGTCTAGATACTGATCGGTCCAATTGGAAGCTAGATCCTAAAGGAAAACCGGGATACTTATTAGGATATGATGAGGATGTTAAAGGATATAGAGTTTATGATCTAAAAAGAGAAGATATAATCTTAGTAAAGCATCTAGTAGTTATGGATGAAGGAAAGTCTGTGGATCCCTTCAAATATACAAAGTCAGTAAAAATCAGATTTGAGTCAGAAAATTCTGATGACTTTGAGCTTCCTAACTATCCAGGTTTTAGAGACGATGACATTCTTGCAGGAACAAATCAGACTGAAAAGGACTCGGCTCTGGAAACTCCAGTGACAACTCTACTCGAAGCGGAAGACGTGGTGGAAATTGATTCGGAATCAAGGGATAGGGGAGAAGCCGAGTTTGTTCGAAAGAATCCACGAGAACCATCTATTCCAGCCTCAGATTTTGAGGGAGGGAGGAGAAGTAGCAAAAGACTGCAAGAAAAACAGGTTAATAACAAGGTAACTAAACTATCTCATCAAGATGAACCTCAAACTTATCGAGAGGCGATAACTTGTCCAGAAAGAAACCGGTGGAAGACAGCCATCAATGAGGAGATGGCTTCAATCATGGCAGCCGATACTTGGGAGCTGGTGGACTGTCCACCTAACCGAAAACCAATCGGTTGTAAGTGGGTTTTCAAACTAAAACTGAACCCAGATAACACAATCGAGCGCTACAAGGCCAGATTAGTGGCAAAGGGATTTACACAAAAGGAAGGAATTGACTACGAGGAAACCTTTGCCCCGGTGGTCAGATTTCCCTCCGTCCGCATACTTCTCAGTTTAGCAGCGGCGGAAGACATGGAAGTGCACCAGATGGACATCAAAACAGCCTTTTTGCATGGAGAATTAGAAGAGGAGATCTTCATGCGACAACCCGAAGGGTTTGTGGAAGAAGGAGAGGAGAGTAAGGTATGCCGGCTGATTAAATCTCTTTATGGTTTGAAACAGGCGCCCCGACAGTGGAATAAAAAGCTTGATGAGTTTCTTACCGGTCTAGGATATATTCGGATCAGCTCAGATCACTCAATCTATGTTTTCGAAGATGAGGAAGGTTTTATATTTATTGCAATTTATGTTGATGATTTGCTTGTTTTAAGTAAATCAATGGAAAAAATTAATAAACTGAAAACCGATCTTAAGGGGAGATTTGAAATGAAGGATATGGGGGAAGCAAAATATATTTTGGGAATTCAAGTAGAGAGAGACCGAAAAAGAAAAATTATAAGATTGACTCAAAAGGAAGCAATAGGAAACATGCTTGAAAAATTTCAAATGGATAAAGCTAATAGTTGCACAACTCCAATGGAATTGAAGAAGGGAAGTGAGGGGAGTGAGGAAGAAGGAGTCATAGTCTTAGACGAGGAATTATCTCCTGAAGAACAGAAGTTCATGCAGACTATTCCTTACAGGCAAGTAGTGGGAAGTCTAATCTATTTTATGAATTGTACCCGGCCGGATTTAGCTGCAGCTGTAGGAGTGCTGAGTAGAAGTCTAAATGCTCCCACTAAGAAGGATTGGGAGGCAGCTAAGAGAGTCCTTAGATACTTGGTAGGAACTAGAGATCTATGGTTGCATTTGGGTGGGGAGAATACTGACATCACTACTTGGAGTGATGCCAGTTATGGTGATGCTCCGATGAGGAGATGTACTTCTGGATATGTATTATATGTGGGTGATGGGGCTTGCTGTTGGAGTAGCAAACAGCAAAAGGTTATTGCTCAGTCCACCATGGAGGCTGAGTATATGGCCTCTTGCTCTGCTGTAAAAGAATTGATGTGGGTCAAGTCTTTGCTTGGTGAGCTTGGTCACCTTAAGAGTGGTGTGCAGAAAATATTTTGTGATAATCAGGCAGCAATCGCTATTTCTGCCAATCCTAAACACCATTTTAAAGCCAAACACATGGACATCAGACTCAGCTTTGTTAGAGAGAAAGTAGAAAACAAAATAATCAGTTTAGAGTACAGACCAGATAGTGAGATGGTAGCAGATATGATGACCAAACCTGTGCCTTCCCCTAAGCTAATTTTTTGCAGGGAGAAGTGTGGTCTGAAATTAAAGATTGACTAGAAAATAAGGGGAGTGTAGAAACTAATGGTTTTATTAGTATTTTCTAGGTCTGAAAAGAAATATAGAAGTCGAGGCAGTCTATCTCTAACTTCTCTCTCCAACTCTCAAACTTGTCGCAGTCACTGAGAAATTTGGAGAGGAAGCTAGAGCCATGGCTACCTTGGCTATCCTGAGGTTTACGGGAATTTTATATTAGGGTTTATTTATTTAATTAAAATGTATGTGCCGGCGGCAGGATTTGATCCTGGTACCTGCCGGCCGGCACACACGAAATAGCCGGTAGCCTTAGCCGTTTCATCTAGCGGTAGTGTTACCTAGCATATAGTTTGATATTTATTTACATACGTATACAAGCGATAAACCATTTAACTGAAATTGATTACAGGATACATAGATACAGTAATATATAATGTACGACTTTCGGTACGGACCAAAATCAGTACCGCGCATTTGTTTCGTAAATGAAACAAATACCGCGCATGTATTTATTACGGCTACGATTAAAGCCGAATTTAATCGGACGGCCGGGATTAGCGCCGAGATCGCGGAGGAAGATTTCGGCGGTTTGTGGCCATCGCCACATCGGATGACGCGTGGCAAAATTCCGTTGGATTGTGGAAACTCCGGAGATTATGGCACCGAATCCGAATTTGACATGTGTCGACATTTTGGCCATGTCGTACAATGTCCGTACATAAAGTACACCGGCATCTGTACTTTTGCGTACGGAACTCAATTCTGATTGGTTCCGTACATCAGTAGATAGAGTCTGTGAGAGAGATAGGACTTAGAAAAATTAGAAGATAGGACCCTCTCTCCCAAAGAGCTTCTGTACAAAAGGTCAACTTTGACCCTCCATAACTTACTGCTCAGGGGAGCAAATTCAGAGATTCTTTTTGCTATCGACTCAGGGGAGTCTTGTCTTCACAGGGGTGAAGTTGGTCAGAGTTTTTGTCTGCCAGGGTGGCAGTTATTTTTGCTTAAACACAAAGGGGTCAGGATTATCCTAGAGGCTTCTTGGAAGCTGTCCACTCTGAGGACTTATGGAGGTCTCAGAGTTTCATGGGGATTACCGCATGCTGAACACGACCACCATTTTTGACCGTATCCAATGCCAACCCCGGAAAAGATTTTCGACTCTCTTGCCGGGGCCACCATCTTCTCCACACTGGATATGAAGAATGGATTTCACAAGATTGCCATGGAACCAAAACACCGGGAGAGAACGGCATTCTGGGCCAAATCTAGACTTTATGAGTGGATTTATATGCCCTTCGGACTGAAGAATGCACCAGCCAATTTCCAACAGGCCATGGACGAAGCACTCGGAGGAATCGATTCTGCACGATGCTACATCGATGATGTGATAATATTCTCCAAGACCTTTGAAGAACACCTGGAACATATCCAGATCATTCTCCGGGCCGTTTAAGCAGCGGGCTTGAAATGTCACCCGGGCAAGGGTATTTTTGGGGTGCAGAAAATTATTTACCCAGACATGAGGTGACTCTTGTGACAGTGGGTCCCCATATTGTTAAGGTTGCAGCCCTTGAGGCTCTTCCTCCCCTGCAGGACATATTATCCTTGCGCACCTTTCTCGGCTTGGCCAACTACTATCGCAGGTTTATTCCTGAGTTCAGTAGTCACGCCCAGACCCTAAATAAGCTATTGCGGAAAGATTAAGAATGGCTGTGGGCCGAGGAACAGCAGATCTCTTTCCGGTTCTTGAAAGATGCCCTGAAGCAACACCCAGTGCTCCGGATGCCAAATCACCAAAGACCTTTCCTTCTTTACACTGATTAGAGCAGGTTTGGATTGGGAGCGGTTTTGGCCCAAGTTGACGACGCCGGAGCCGAGTATGTGGTGGCTTATGCTAGCCGGAGCAACAACCGAGCTGAGGGGAATTATAGCAATTACAATGGGGAGCTTTTGGCAGCTGTGTGGGCCATTCAGTATTTCAGGCCTTATTTGTACGGGGTCCCTTTCACACTGATAACTGACCACCAACCCTTGAAATGGATCATGGAGAATAATAAGTTGACCGGCAAACTCGCAAGATACGTGCTTATCCTACAGGAATATGATTTCAGCATCGTTAACTAGGTAGGAGAAATCCATGGGAATGCAGACGAGCTTAGCCGAAAACCTGATCCTTCTACACTAGATGCCACCGGCGCTCGGCATGACGAAGACCCGAAAATCAGTTTGGGACTCATTCGAGCATCCTCCGCCTTAATTTGGCTTCCTCCATCTGGGGGGGGAACTGTCCACCTTTGCAGCAGATGTTGAGGGGCAGGCACCCATTGGAGCCGGACGGAAAGACATCTAGAACGACTCCGAGGCTCTCCAATCCATCCAGCAGGGATCGCCTCTTCCCCATTTGGCTGGAGTTTAATTGTCCCGAGTGCAGACCCGGATGGCGACGTATGAATGGGACTGAGGTGCTCTCCTCCAGAAATGGTCAGACGGTACGAGGAAAGTGGTTCCTCCCCCATCACATCGAGAAACTCTGATAACTAATCTCCACAATCAATGCGGACACTTCGGGCAGAAGCGGACCACTTCCCTAGTTATAGGCTCGTATTGGTGGCACGGGTTGCGGGCCCAAGTCAACCGAATTGTACAAACTTGCTCTTTCTGCGATCGAGTTAAGGCCTTCTTTAACAAAAAGGGCGGGACTGAGCTGCATTATCTCCCTATCCGGGGGATGTTTTATCGGTGGTCTTTGGATCTTTTCGGACCTCTTTCGACCAGCAGACGTGGGAATCATTTCGTCCTGGTCATGATTGAACATTTCAAAAAATGGATAGAGCTAGTGGTTCTGCCGCGAAAGGAGTCATAGTCCATCGCCGACGCTTTCTTGCAGAGGATCCTGTCACAATTTGGAGCGCCAGCAGAGGTTTTGACAGACCAGGGATCGAAATTCGCCGGAGAATTTACCAATCTTTTGGAGAAATGCCTCATCGACCATCGACTTACCAGTCGCGACCACCCTCAAGCCGACGATTTGGCCGAAAGGTGCGTACAAACAGTGAAGCGGTCACTACGGAAATATGCCGTGGAAGAGGACTTGGGAGAATGGGACAAAAGGGTGCCTTTGATTGCCATGGGATACTTATTCAGCAGACACGATTCCCTCCACTCCTATAGTCCTTACTTCAACTTATTCGGACAGCATCCCATTCTGCCCGGGGCTGCCTCGACCCAAGCTGTGGTCCTCCCGGAAATGGATCACAAAGGGACTGTCGAAAAACTGATTGCCGATCGTGCCAAGATCTTCCACCGAGAGATGCCTCTTGCCATGGGGAATTTACAGGCGGCACAACCCGGGATCAATTGTGGTATTCCCAGCGCTGGAACAGGGATTATGTGCCCAGACAGCAACGGTTTATGCCGAGAGATTTTGTATATCGAATGCAATAGAAAAACGACACGCTTGACATTTCTGCCAGGTGGGTGATTTTGAAAGTGGTGGAAGTCTCAAACAAGGGAGTTCTGACTTTGGAGGGGAAAGATGGCCGAAGAATTAAAGAGAATCAGATCAATGTGGCTCCTTGCCATCTTTGAGGATTGGAAGACGAACCCACATTCCACATGACTTACTTTGCCGATCCCCCTTTCTGTTTTTCATCATGTAACCTGTCCTCCCAGCAACACGACATCTTGGTCTACAATCAGTGCGGCCACTGTTGGCATCCAGCTTGTCTCCCCTCCTCGTGGGAATCACGCTCTCCATCCCCTAGTCCATGGTTCTGCGGGAACTGTGAATTGGGCGGGTAACTACTTCTTTTTCTTAGTCAAGGCTGACTAAGAGGGGGGGAAATTGGAGGACCGACCCGATTACCGAGAACCTAAATCCCTTTCCCTGGCCTAATGGGAAAGGAAGGGGGAAAGGAGATCCTTTCGCCCCCCCTATGCACTTTCTCCTACTCCCGGTTCTGGCGTCTCTCCTATCTTTGCATGCATATCTATGGGAAGGATAGGGGGTCAGCAGGGGGCATGATCATTATTCTGGGAAGCCTTTCCCATTTGGGGGGGGGGGGGTTCTTTGCAGGAATCCGAGGCCAACTACCCCGGGCTGTGGGCCCTTCCCTAGGGATTCTCAGGCACGCTCGACAGTTGTCAAGCTCGAGTGCTTTTCAGGCACCCATTTTTATAACCGAGGATTTCTGTACCCTTCCTACCCGTACTGTTCTCAGATTACGGAGAAGCAAGCACAACCAGCCGAAAGGATTATAGTTTTTCCTCTACGGATCAAGACGCACTTTATTTCCTTCCTAACGGATGCCGGACGACAAAAATCTACCGTCTGAAAGATCGCAGTTCCGTTACATAGCACTAGCTTCCACCAGCCCTAGTGGGGGGTACATTGTGGATTGCCACGTAGACTTCCAAAATGTGATCTAGATTATGCTGTTAGCTGCCTTTAGCAATTTAGTTCAGGTTCAGCTGACCAGTGGTTCATTTATTACATTAAGTCAATGCTTGGCACTTCCGTGTCCTTTTAGTACTTTGTCTTAAAAACTATGGAACAAATAATAACTTCTGGCCGCAGATCTAGCCGTAATCAGAGGTCGAACTTTTTGCCCCAAGTGTAGTACACATTATTTTGTCTTATGTCAGTTCGGTTGCCGTTGCTGGCCGCTCATTGGCTAATAGCGTAGGTTTGACTTTTGGACCTGAAACTGGACAAGCTTTTGTTGTATAAGGCACTTGGGGCCGAAGGAGACAGGTTGCTTTTCAGTATTGTCTCCTGTGAAAACCCTCAAAAAATCCAACAAACTTTCTTTTGGAAGAATCTTTGTTTTGTTTGACTCTATTGCCATCTTTGTTTTGGATCGGTCCATTGTGGGAATCATAGTTCGGGCTGGTAGTTGGCACTATCGTCCCTTTGGGTGATTTTCGAATCTTTCGCTGCTTGAAACTGAGAAGAGTCTGGCCAGTTCCGAACTGCGGACACCGAGGGTTGAAATAGTACCATACCTATTTACACTACCATGGGGAGAGAGTTCGCCCTTGTCTCTTTGTCCTCGTAAATTGCCGGGGTATGTTAAGCTTGCTTCGCCATCTTTTATATCTTCCATCTTATATTTTATTTCTGTGGTCAAGGTGATAATGTTAAATCTGAAACAGCCATTCCTATTTATTTCTATGTGTCCACGTGGTAGTGCATTTGTGTATTCGCTTGTAATTTCTTTTGCTTTGGCGTGAACTCCTCGGAGTAAAACTGCCACTTCCTTGTATCGAAACAGTGGGTTTGGAGGGAACAAATGCTATTGACTTCCCGTGAGATTGGAATACCGACCCGATTACCAAGAACCCAAATCCCTTTCCCTGGCCTAATGGGAAAGGAATAGGGAAAGGAGATCCCTTCGCCCCCCCCATTCACTTCCTCCTACTCCCGGTTCTGGCGTCTCTCCTATCTTTGCATGCATATCTATGGGAAGGATGGGGGGTCAGCAGGGGGCATGATCATTATTCTGGGAAGCCTTTCCCATTTGGGGGGGGGGGGGGGGGTTCTTTGCAGGAATCCGAGGCCAACTACCCCGGGCTGTGGGCCCTTCCCTGGGATTCTCGGGCACGCTCGACAAAGCAGACAAATGGAACGTAACTAGACATTTAATGGCAAAATATCTTTTAGCAGATTTGCATCCAAATGAGCGTAACAAAAAATTCTTTGGCAAAAGATCTTTTAGCAGTTTTGCATCCACCTATTCATAAGTCACAAGATCACTACAGAGTTAAAAAAAAAAAACAATTGGGTGCTAATCGTGACACATATCATTTCTTTCCAAGTGGACGTTTACACACGGTTTGTTTACTTTAATGTAGCTTCCTAGCGTCCTCCTTAAAGTTGGTGGAGGTCGATGATAATTTACTGGCTGGCCAAAGTCTTACGCAGCGAATCTGCGCCGTCGATAGACGTGACTTCGACTCCATGGGAGCTTAAAACCGTATGAAACCCTAACAAACCCTAGGAAAAGCTAACTATAGTACCTGCGTTGTCGGTTGACGTGACGTCACACCGGGGCATAGCCTCGAGAACCGGTTTCGCCTGCTAAGGCGTTTCGCGCTTCTTTCGGTCGTATGCCAAAGTTGCGCAGCGAAGCTGCGTGTTCCCTTGATTGTTCCTTTCGTCACATCGAAAATAGCAGCTAACTACAGTATAGTAAAGTTCAGTTCAGTACACTCCAATTTCTCAGTGACTGCGACAAGTTTGAGAGTTGGAGAGAGAAGTTAGAGATAGACTGCCTCGACTTCTATATTTCTTTTCAGACCTAGAAAATACTAATAAAACCATTAGTTTCTACAATTCTCAGCTTCCAATTGGCGGTCTCAAATTGAAAACTGGACAAGTGTGTATGGAGAAAAGATGTTTTTAAATGGCGTAAAAATTATTAACACTAATGGTAACCTTCTATCAAGCTTTCCTAGTATTTGTACGGTCACGTTCATCGGCTTTAAAATTTGTAACTTTTTTTCCCTCAAGTCGTGGCAGTAAAGCAAAAATTGCTTACGTGTTAGATTTCAATTGGTACCACGTAAGATCCTGATGAGCCGACCGCATTATTGAAAGTTTCAAAAAGTACAGAATTTTGACTGCGTATCTGTACAGGCGGATGCCGATTAAAAAATCTAGTAGCGTGACGCTTATGTTTAACCAGAACGAAAATGGAGGAGATGGCATGTACTGTATTGTACTTGATTTTGCAAATTCATAAAGAAGGATGTCCTACAACCAAGTTTTTGTTTGTACTTAATTGTGCATTTTTATAGCGGAGGCGTGAAAAGATGTCCTACAACATTCTGTCGTCGAAAATGGTGTTTTCGACGTCAAAAGGTACACGCCATTTGCCACATGTAAGTTTATAACTTCACGTCGGCCGTGGATCGACTTTGATTTTACAAGTGGACTAATACACGCGTCTAGTAAGCGCAAAGTTTCCTCTTGAGGACAGTCGGAGGAGACTCGCCAGGTACTGTATAGAAGAGGCGTTTGCGTCGAGAATTCAAAATCGGACGGTGGGAGTTTTCGCCAAAAAGTCTGGAGAATCTATACGAATTTATAGTAAACATGTTTTGGCAAAAAAAAAAAAAACAGTACGGCTTAGTACGGAAGGTACCTTCTCCAGTAAACAACCCCGCTTTTCGCCTGATAGAAGGTTACCCTAATAGAGATACACGGTGTAATATGCAGTACAAGCGCGGGTGGACAAATGGTGCGTCCCATGGCGTATCGCCGAAGGGTATCGCGGCTCTTGTCGGTCGTCGCTTCGTACTTGCGACCTAAAAAATGTAGCAAATAAAAAAAAAAATCGGCGAATCGCGGAGCTTACGCTCCGCGGTGCGTCGCACCTCCTTTTTGGTTCGTCACATTTCAAAGTTGTGCTAAGCACCTCCGGACCTCGTCAGAAGCTTCAGAACCCGCGTTGCACGCTTTTCGAACGCGCGCTTCCAAAGCTTCGGCATTGCTTACAGAGCTTCGCGGAGGCTGAAATAAAGAAGAATCGAACGATTAGTGTTTATTCTTATACTCTTCGATAATATTTTATAAAATGTCCGAGAAAATGTTTATTTTTTTAAAACAAAAACCTAAATAGTACAACAAGGTAATAATCATAGTTCAAAAGTAGGCGTTTTTATGGTAGGCCTTTGGTCGGCGCTTTTATCGTAAGTTGTGTTTTGGGCTTTTCATGTGATCTTCTTAGATCTGTCCGATTGTCCGAATCTGATGGTGAAAATAATTTTTTTTGGTCCGAATGTTTTAATTGGTCTGAATAGGTCCGAATATAATATGGGTCTTAAGGTCATATTGTATGTTTTGCATATAATAGGCATATTGTATGGGCCTACTTTCACCTACTTTTGAACTATGGTAATAATAAATACAAATTCCATTAAACGATAGTACAGTACCCGACAATTTCTTTGATAGAAGGGTCAGCTAAGGGTATGTCCCCATGTGCCTAAGTAAGGGTTTTTTTTTTGTCGTTTTCCTGTAAAACTTAGCGTTGTATTGCCTAAGTTGCAACCGTACGAAGTAATCGCAAATTTGTAGAGTACAATTTGCGTCATCCTCGAACTTAGGATGTACGAAAATGTGTCGTCTTGTGTTTTTCGACCCACTTCCACGACAAAAAACGTCATCTTCAACCTTAGGTTTAAAACACATGCGCGATGTGTTTTAATACTAGGTATTTTCGATAAACAAATGGGAACATGTATTCGCACGTGCCCTAATTTTTCGACAATTTTCATACAATTTCCAAGGACAAAGAAAAGTATAGAATTCGCTATGTTTTGTCTGTTTGCGTTCAATACGACAAATAAAAGTACACAATTTGTTTGGTTTGTCCGTTTTCGTCTAGATAGGATTTTTTTTTTCGCAGGGGTTTCAAAATTACGATGCCATTTCACGTCGACCAGACAGGCGACGCGAAGGCAAATCGCATATTCTTCAACGTGAAACTGCACAGGCTGGAATGTGGTACAACTGCAATGTCACGGTAAGACATGCGACGTCACAAAGCAGTTCAAAAAAATAACATGCACCTCAGATTGCAGACGTTAACAGCCTTCACAAGTATTGTCGACGTATACAATCGTCACAAGCGTAAGTTACGATTTCGTCCTTACAGACATAGGGACACTTGAAAACCGGGTCCAGCGGATCCGCGCTTAAATACAAAGTAAGTTCGCTAAATTACAAGTACATGAGGGCATACACTAAGATTACAAGTTTGGAATACCGACAAAATAGGTCCACAAAAGCTCAATCACAGGGATAGCCGTCGGGAAAAAAGTGGGACGCATGTTTTCTTCCACGAGATATATACAGACAAAACTAGGAAACAGGAAAATCCAAACCTGCCCGTTAAAATTCTGTAATTTTTTTTTGTTTATCGAATAAAAGAAATTGATTCGCTCAAAAAAGAGCCGGAAAAAAAATTGTACTTATTTTGTCGATTTCGTTTTCTTTGTCATGGCCACGATGAATTCTTTGTGGCCAAAATTTTGACCGCGGTCATCCTGGGAAACCTTTGGTCCGTCCGTTTATTATTTTTTAAAAAAATTCTCCACTTAAAACATCTTTCATCTGTACACAATTGTCCGATTCTCCAATGGAGACTACCAATCGGAAGGTGAGAATCTTGGCTTTGAATCACAATCGTCCGATCCATAAACCGACAAGCGTGTACGGAGAAATGATGTTTTAAATACAAAATAATCCTTAACAAATATAATCCGAACCGAGCTATTCGCAGAATGTGAACTTGTGAACTTTTTTTTTTGGGAATTGCTAATCGCAGAGAGGATTGCAGAGACGATTTTTGCTGCGCGCAGGTAGTTGTCAGAAATTGTACATTTGAAGTACATTTTTGTACAAGCTACGTACCTTTAAGTTCAAATTAGACAGTCAATCCGTCGAACAACTTTGACTCGCAAATATTGTAACGGCGGTTAAAAAAGTTTCGTGCTTTGAACATTGAGCGTCATATATAATTCACCCGGTAGGCGCAGGTTTCTTTAATAAAACGTGGCAGCCATATATAATTAAAATGGTTGCGCGCAGGTAGTTCACACACATTTGACTTAGGGTGAAGTTCCATTAGACGAAAAGTGAGGTTGTTTACAGAAATTATGACCTCTCAGTACTACGCCGTACCTCTTATTATGTTTTTATTAGGAAAACAACATTACAGAGAATCTTGCCAATATTCTCCAAAAGTCTGGGAGTTAACAAAGGTCGTTGGATATTTTTTCACGAAGCATTCGCTTCAAAATTTTCTGTAACTGGTGATGTACCTCGCGAGGTACATCACCAATTACACAAAAACTTGAGCCGCAACACGATGGATAATGAGCATACGTGTCAAGCGAGCAACCAACAAAAAATCAAAATTTTCGCACACGATATACGCATTCAAAAATCCACAGAAAATACAAACGAAATGTCGTAACGCACTTTCGTGACGCTATTTCTATTAGCGCCCATTCGTCACACTATTTCTGGAAACGCTCATTCGTCACGCGAAAAAACAGGAACCCTAAAAAAATGAGGTGGTATCTGACAAGGCGTCTGGAAAAAGTACAAAAGTTGTGTTGCACAATGACCTGGTACGCACGTATATGGTACGCAAATGGAGATTTTTGGTCGGTGTTAAAATCATTGGAAATTTTCAATAGCAAATCTATAGCTACGTGGCGCCATTCTTTTGCTAACACATGGATTACAGACTTTGCGCAATGGAACTTCGTTCAAAGTGTAGCATCCTGTAATGTTTGCCGTACGATTACATTGTCGTAATGGAACTTCACCCTTAGAGCGTTGTTCCATTAGGCGGTCTCAATAAATGTCAAAAAATCGTTTACTGAAGCCATCGTTCCATTGTGTCGGGTCAGTATCCGACATTATATTTTCATGACAAAAATTGATTGGTCCACGTAATAGAACAATACAATTCTAGAAATCTTCAAAGAATCTCTGACTGCAAATTGTGACCACATATTCGTACCAGCTAAGGTAAAAAGTTACTCGTACGACGTATTGAATAAAATCTGTACGAGCGGACGAAACTTAAGATTTGTAAAGCGTACGAAAATGTCAAAATGGTTATTGGATCGCGTGAAACAATATCATCCGCCAAAGATTTTTTTGCGTCTTCCGGTGCCCTCGCATCCTCCCTGGCGGAAGGCACATGTCATTTGCGACGTGTACCCACTTGGTCGCGCGGTCGTCGTGGATATTTGTTCACTTTTCCACGAGGCACGATGCTACTCGTTCAGGCGCTAAGAATTGACCTACTCCAGGTCACTTGTTGGGAACTGAAAGTGTTAGACGATGGTGTATCCGATTATGCATCCGACGGTCCACGTTTACGCCCATAAACGTGGAGAATCAAATCCCTCATACAGTACACCGCCAATCGCTATTAGAGTATATAACGCCAATTCGGTGCCCTTTTTTCAAAAAAAAAAACCCGAAATACAATCCATAATTTTATTTTTTCCATTATTCTAATTAGGTTTTTTTTTCAATTAGCGTTAATAAGGAAAGTACACTGCGATGGAAATAGTGTGGCGTACGAACAGAGAATATTCGTACGAAATGGTACTTTTTGAATTAGGAAAGCATAAAAAGACACTTAACATTATTGCGCACACATGTGAATGTGCACTGGAAGAAAGAGACGCAAACTCGTCGACAAAAATCACGTTCTCATATGTTCGTCCGTCGACCGTGTGAACAGCGCGACGGCGTACGAATTGTCAGATTTTGTACGGCTACACAGATTAATGTAGACATCGAAAGGGCGAGCATTTATTATTCAGGACAACCCAAATTACAGTTAGGGATTAATTAGTATATATATTTTTTTTCAAAAAAAAATAATTCCTGATTAGCGTTAATAACACTAATTTTTTTTTTACGCTATTTATTCCTTTACTCTAATAGCGATTGACGGTGTACAGTACACCGCGCATCGTTATTAGTGTCAAAGTTTAAATAGTGTGGAAGTAAATATACCGTCATTGACGCTAATTAAGATTTTTTTTTTTTTTTTTTTTAAAAGGTGTATTCTAATTTCGGCGTTTATGCTAATTTGGGAACAGCAAAAATGGAATATTCGTTGTACGATTATATACATTAATATATGTATCCGTACAAAATATTGAAAATCGTACGCTGTCGTGAAATTTAAATATCCGTACATGAAAGACTAATTTACGTGTCAAAACAATCCCGTTTTTTTAGCGCACGATCCCTATGCGTGCGCGTCTGATTTAACTCATTTTTTGTAAAATTTTCACTTGAAAAGGAACATTTATGTACGGTCTGACATCGACCGTACACCACACTATTTAGATATTATTGTAATTCGTCCTTTACGCTATTTTGTACGGTACCTTAATTAACGTTAAGGAACAATTAAAATCATGTATCCTATTTGAGGAAAAAAATCAAAATTTTAAGAACCCAAATTAGTGTCGTTGACACTAATAACGATGCGCGGTGTACCTGCGCGCAGCCATTATATTTATATGTGGCTGCCACAGTTTTGTTATTGTAAACCTGCGCCGACCGTGTGAATTGTTTTTTTTTAATGACGGTCGACGTTCGCAAGCGCGACACTTTTTTAACCGCCGTTACAATATTCCGCCAGTCAAAGTTGTTCGACGGATTGACCGTCTAATTTGAACTTAAAGGTACGTAACTTGTACAAAACTGTACTTCAAATGTACAATTTCTGACAACTACTGTACCTGCACGCAGCAAAAATCGTCTCTGCGATTAGCAATTCCTCTTTTTTTTATGAAGACCGTCTTTTACTAAACAAAACATGTTACCGTGATCTCAGTTTTCTGTAACAGACTATATCTTGTCGCAGTTGTAATCTTTCGATAGGTGCTTGAAAAAGACCGAACGCGACCCTAGGGTTAGTGTTCCGTACACCCTATAGATGCCGACAAATCCTCGCTTTTATTTCCTTTGGGATGTCTGCCGATTTCTGACTTTCGGATGTGTGCGGTCTGCGAGCCTTACATGACACGTGGCAAATGTCAGGGCCGGCGGCAGCTCGACCGACATTTTCGAGGAGCCTTTTCGCTGAAACGTCGGGGTGGGGACAATTCCAAGAAGCTCGGAAGAATGTACGGCTGTCTCGTAACCATATCCGAACGGTCACAGGAGACGTGTCGAGTTTGCGTGTACTTTGTACAGATACACGTCGTTTTCGGATAAGGATTAGCCAATTATCGTCAAGGGTTGTTGGACATTTGAACCTTGCCTAGCAAATTATGATTTAAACGAACTTGAAACGAATTTAAACGAATCTCAACGAATTTGTACGAATTTAAAACGAATTTAAATCGAATATTCTTCCTGCCCGAAGAAAACACGTCAATCTTCACAAAATAAGCATAACAACACAGGCACGTGCACGATCTCATAGGTTTGACTCATCCGTACGATTAGGATAATGGATAACGACACCTTTTTTTTGATTTCCAAGTCGATTTGAGCAATAAAGCTTCAAAATAGGACACGTGGATGCGACCGGAAGCTTTTCCAATTTCCAAATAAATCCGACACGTTTTCCGACATAATTTAAAAATGTCGTGGTCTGGAAATTCGTAAAAATCTTTGACACGTATAATAAAGTTTAAAATCACAAACGACACGTGTACCTGCGACGATTCAAGTCAGAATACGTCCTAAATAACCTGTCCTCATCCATTCCGTACATATGTGCTACTTAAGTTCTAAAAACCGTACAATTGATGTGGACCATAAAAAACAAGAAAATCCAGAATTGATTGAAACTGACGTGGCGATTCTGTTTCAATATCTTTTGTCCGTACAGTTACTGTACGAAAAATTACGCACGGAATACTATATTGTTTCCTCAAACTAAAAAACAGAAAACAACCTTACTCCGAAAGAAGAGCTCTCTCGGGAAAACGGTTGCGTCCCTTCTTTTTCCGAAAAGGTCTCTCTTGTCGAGTCCCATTTCAAGTACAATTTTCCATTTTAGGAGCAATTTTTTTTGGGAATTATAAACTTTTGCCTTCTTTACAATACCCATACTTTTGTTTTCGATTTCGGTTTTTGTTTTATTTACATTTGGATGAGGGAAAATAATAATTTTGCGAAGAAAACGTTTTTTTTTGGATGACAAAAGTCCTCTAGAAATTTGATATTTGGGACTTTTTTCCCAAAAGAAATTATTTTTTTTCATAATTTTTTTTTTAATTTAGGATTGTTATATTCATTTACATATGAATATAGAAAAAAATCGATTCAATAAACAAATTTAATAAAAGAAACAAATAACAACTACGATTTTCCGCAAAAAAATCTGCTATCCCTGTCCCTCGCTCTCCGTCCCTCTCTCTCTCTCCCTCCCCCTCTTTCCGCCCCCCCTCTCCCTCTCCCTTGCTCTCTCCCTTCCCCTCCCTTTGTCTCTCCCTCTCTCTCTTTCCCTCTCCCACTCCCTCTCCCTCTCCCTCCACCTTCTCTCAAAAAAAACACACAAACAAAATCCCCCCAAAATAAAACAAAAAGAAAAAAAAAAAGAAACAAAAAAACAACAAAACAAAAAACAGAGAAATTATGGAATCCACCCCAATCTCCGTCCTTTCCGCCGCTGCCCGAATAGAGAAATTTTTCGATTTGCGCGTGGGAAAAGATGTCGATCTGCCCGTAAGTCTCCTGCTGACGTCATCATTTATACCCGTTGTGAAAGTCATCCTGGTGGGACTTTTGGGCCTCATCTGCTCACTGCCAACTGTCAACATCCTACCGGCCCAGACGAGGAAGGGGATGAGTAAGGTGAGGAAGAGGGGGGGGAGAGGGAGGGAGGGAGGGATGGAGGGAAGGAGAGAGAGGGAGAGAGAGGAAGGAGAAAAAATGGTAAAATAATTGTAAAAAATGGGGGATAAATGGTGTAGAAAGGGGAGGGGAGTGGAAGGATATGAGTAAGGTTGAGGGATCGGGGGGAGAGGGAGGGAGAGAGGGAGGGAGGAAGAGGGAGGGAGCGAGAAAAATGGTAAAAGAATGGGGAAAAGTGACGAAAAACTGGGGAAAAAAGGGGTAGAAAGGAAGGGGATGAGCAAGGTGGGAAGAATGGGAGGGAGAGAGGGAGGGAGAGAGAGAGAGGCAGGAGAGTTTGGGGAAAGAATGGTATATCACCAGGAGAAAATGGGAGATATAGGGAAGGGAGAATGGGGGGGGAGGAAGAGGGGAGATATATGCGAAAAGATTGGGAGTTAATGGAGGAAGAGTTGAAGGAAATTTTGGAAAACATGAGAGGAAATGGGGTAAGTATAGGAAAAGAGGGGGGGGAAGAGAGGGGGGCGAGAGAGGGATGGGGAAAGAGGGGGAGAGGGATAGAAGAGAGGGGGCAAGAAAGATAGAGGTAATGCAGTTGGTGTACTCCTTCCCTCTCGTACTTTGCTTCGTTCTCCCCTCTCCCTCTCTCCTCCCTCTCCCTCTCCCTCTTGGTCTACTCCCTCCCTTTTGTCCTTCGCTTCCCCCTCTCTCCCTCTCCCTCTCCCTCTCTCTAACCCCAGGGGAAAGAGGGGATGGAGGGAAGCAGTTGGTCTACTGTGTGTTTCTCCCTGCCTTCATTTTCGTGAGACTGGGACAAGCTGTCACATTTCACCACCTCATCCAGTGGTAGGCTCTCTCTCCCTCCCCCTCTGCCCCCCCCTTCTTCCTCTGCCTCTCCATCTTTCCCTCTCCCCATTTTGCCGCTTCCTTTTTTGCCTCTCCCTCTTGTGCTTTCCATCTTTACCTATCCCTCTTTCTCTTACCCTCTCTTCCTCTTTGCCATTCCCTTTTTTTCTCTCCTTCTTTTGCCCTTCCTCTGTCTGTTTTTCTCTCTCCTGTTCTCCCTATCCCTTCATCTCTCTCTCTCTGCCTCCATTCTTCTTCACCTATCTGCCTTCTCCTTCATCTACCCATTTTCATCCCTCTTCCCTCTTCCTCCTCCGCCCTTCCTATCTCCTCCTCCCCCTCCCCCCCCCCCCCCCCCCTTCACCTCCCCCCCCTCCCCTCTCCCCTCCGCCTCCCTTTCCTCTCCTCTCCCCCTCCCTTCCATCTCCACCCTCCTCCTCCCCACCCCTCTCCTCCCTCCCCCCCCCCTTCCCTCCCTTTCCTGTAGCCCTCTCCCCTAATAAAATCTGAAACCCTCTCTCTCCCTCCGTCTCCCTCTCCCTCCCTCTCCTTCCCTCTCCCTCCCTCTCCCTGCCCCCCCCCAGGTGGTTCCTCCCCGTCAATGTGATTATCGCCTCCTCCTTCGGCTCCCTCTTAGGCCTAGTGGTCGCAAAAGTTACTCGTACCCCCCCCGCCTATACCCGCCTGGTGGCGGTACTCACGGGGATAGGTACCTCTCTATCTCTCTCTTTCTCTCTCTCTCTCTCTCTCTCTCTCTCTCTCTCTCTCTCTCTCTCTCTCTCTCTCTCTCTTTCTCTCTCTCCCTCTCTCTCTCTCTCCCTTTCTCTCTCCTCTGCTGCACTCTCACCCATTTGCTCTCCTTTTCGGTCCATTCTCCTGCATCCGTACATTCTCCTAACCTTCTCTCCCTCCCTCTCTCTCCTCTCCACCTCCCTCCCCTCTCCCTCTCTCCCCCTCCACCCCCCAGGCAACCAGGGAAACATGCCCATTGTCCTCCTCTCCGCCATTTGCTCCGATTCTCGAAACCCCTTTGGCCCCAAAGACGAGTGTGACGCAACAGGTGTTGCATATATCGCTCTCGGGATGTGGGTACGTGAAGAAAAATCAAATTGTGAAAGTAACAGCTCTTTAAATGTGATAGTTGGTTGAAAAATGTGTAATAATTGTCAAATTTTGTGTCGTTTTTGATAATTATCATTGAGTATAAGTGGTATGCAGTTTTTGACGAAATCGGTTGCAATTTTGACGACATTGGTTTGCAATTTTGACGAAACCGTTGCAATTCTGGCGAAATTGTTGCAATTTTGACGGAATTTTTTGGAAATTTGACAAAGTTACTGCCAATTCTTTACACGTGTCAGGACATCATGACCAACTTTAACGTTTTTTCTGCTAAAATTGTTGGGAGTTGTATATATTGCTCTCTAGATGTGGGTGTTTGGAAAAAGTTGTTGAAAATTTAACAATGTTCAATGGTACAATGTTAAAATTGTTTGTAATGTAGGAATAATTGTCAATTTTGTCAAAAAATATTCTTAGTTTAACAAAAAAGGATAATAATGCTGTTCATGTAGTAATGTGTAACAAATTGCAAATAGTTTTGATATTAGAGTGGTAAATGAGACGGATTTTGATACGTAAAGCACACGCAGAACTAATCTCTATCTCTCCCTCTCTCTCCCTCTCCCTCCCTCTCCCAGATGGCCGCCCTTATTGTATGGGGAGTGGTCTACAATGTTCTCGCCCCTCCGGATGATTGGATACCGGAGAACGAAAATTCAATTTCCGAGGGAAAAGAATCGACTTTTCCTCTAAAAGACCCCTTTGTACCCAAAAAAACTATTTTATTTTCGGTAAAAGAACCCCTTTTTGGGTCCAATGCTCATCGATCTTGTCCCGATATGAAAGCTTTGGAGGAAGGGAAGATGTTTCACGGAAACGGAAATAGTTTAACGATTCCGTTATTGGGACGGTATTCTCCGAGAAGGTCGAGTTCGAAAAAACTTAAGGTGAGAATAGAAACTTGGGGTAAAAATAAAAACCAAAGGTAAAAATAAAAACTAAAGGTAAAAAGCTTAAGGTGAAAATATGGTTTGACTGTCGTTGACTTTTTGGTTCCCTGGAGTTTTTTTTTTGTCTTTTAGTGGGTTTTTAAGTTTTTTGTCGCTAGTGGAGGTCTGATTTTGTTGACTTTTTCGGTTGAGTTTTTCTTATGAGTTGACTTGCGCTGGCTTTTTTGTGGGTGTGACTTGGTTTGACCAATAATTAATAATAGATTACATTTTTTCTTTTGTTTTTTTATTTCTTGTATAAGTAATTGTTTGCTCTTTTTTTTTTTTTTTTTTTGTTCTTGTTAATTCTTTTATTAATGCTGACTCTCTCTCTCTCTCTCTCTCTCTCCCCCTCTCCCTCTCCCTCTCTCTCTCTCTCCCCCTCCCTCCCTCTTTCTCTTGTCTCTCTCTCTCCCTCTCTCTTGTTTCCAGCCTAGTGAGCAATTGGCCATTTCCATTTTGTCCGTTTTCCTCCGACCCCCTCTATTGGCTGCGGTAGGTCTCCTCCCTCCCCCCTCCCTCCTTCCTCTCCTCCTCTCTCCCTCCCCCTCCCCCTTTTCCCCCTTTTTTCCTCTCTCTCCTCCTCTCCCCCTCCTCTCCCTCATCCCGGTTCCTCCAATTTTCATCGTTTTATCGCAGTCTTTTTTTCACCTCCATTCCCCTCTCTCCTGTTTTGTCCTCTCTCTCATCCTCTCTCTCCCTCCCTCTCTCTCTCCCTCACTCTCACTCCTATTTTGTTCTTTTCTGCCGGTACAGTGTACAGCCATGGTTTTGGGAGTTGTACCGGCGGTCGCAAAATCCCTTTTTGGAGAAAATGGGAATTTTCGATTCGCAGCCGATACAATTGGGATTCCTGGGTAATTTTATTTTATTTATTTTTATTTCTTTTTATTTGTTTTTACTTCTTTTATTTGATTTCATTCTCGGTAAAGGGAATGGTCGGTGTTTTTTTTTTTTTTGTTTTTTTTTCTTTTCCTTCCTTTTTTCTTTAATCTTTTTTTTTTGTAAACTATTTCAATAATAGTATGAAAATAAACATGTTTAGTAATTGCTTATTGTTTTTTTCCACGTAACTAAATCTCCGATTTTTTATTTTTTTTTGTTGTCCAGACAAGCTCTCGTTCCATGCATCTTGATGGTGATTGGAGGAAATATGGCCTCAGGTACTCCCTCTCTCTTCCCTCCTCTCTTCCCTCCTCTTTTCCCTCTCTTCCCTCCTCTCTTCCCTCCTCTCTTACCTCCTCTCTCTTCCCTTCTCTCTTCCCTTCTCTCTCTTTCCTCCTCTTCCCTCCTCTCTCTTCCCTCCTCTCTTCCCTCCTCTCTCTTCCCTTCTCTCTTCCCTTCTCTCTTCCCTTTCACTCCCTGTCCCTCTCCCGCTCCCACTTTCCTCTCCCTTCATTTCTCTCTCCATTCAACTCCCTCCCTCTCCCTCCCTCCCTCCCTCTCCCTCGTCCTCTCCCTCTCCCTCTCCTGTCCCTCTCAAAACCCAAGACCGTGTACTAAAGAGCTCTCTCTCTCCCCCCCTCTCCCTCTCCTTCTCCCTCTTCCTCTCTCTCTTCATCTCTCTCTTCCTCTTTCTCCCCCATTTCTTTTTTCAGGTCCCACTTCGTCGAACCTCTCCCGAGCCACAATTTTTGGGATCGTGATTTCCAAAATGTTTTTGTTGCCCGTTTTTGGAATGGTTGTGGTCAGTTTTGCGGAGAAATTAAATTTTTTGCCGGCCGGAAATCCGATGTTTCGATTCGCTCTCCTTCTCCAACACACCATGCCGGCTTCTGTGGAAATAGGTGATTTTTTTATATATATTTTTTGTTTATTTATTTATTTCTTTATCTTTTATTCTTTTTTTTCTTTTTCAGGTTTTGGTTTCCGTTTTTGTTATAACTAATTTTCATTTTTTTTTTGTTTGTTGTTCTTTTGTTTCTTTTTTCAATTAATCTTAAACTTACTGGTAAAATCACTTTTCTTTTTTTTCAATGTTTTAATTTTATACACCTTTGTTTACTCAAATTTTCTTTAATGTACTGGTTTTTAACCTTTGCTTCCCTTTTCCCGCTCTCTTTCTTCCTCTCTCTATCCTTCTCTCTTTCCTCTCTCCTCTCTCTCCTCTCTTTCTCTCCTTTTGTTTTTTTTTGGTTTTTTTTTTTAACAGGAACATGTTGTAGTCTCCACGGGTTCGGCGAAAAAGAAACTTCTTCGGTTCTTTTTTTTCAACACATAGTCGCAATTTTTAGTATGACCGGATTTATGCTCCTCTACCTCTACATGCTTTTCGGATGAAAAAAAAAGGAAAAAGAAAAAGAAGAAAATAAAAAAGGAATTCAAAAAAGAAAAAAAAATAAAAAAAGATGGAGAGGGAAAAAAAAAAGAAGAGGGGAACAACGAGAGAAAGAGAAAAAAAAAAGACAAAAAAATTGTCACAAAACGGGAGCTAAAAAAAGAAAAGGAGACGGGACGAGTACAAGATTTAGAAAAAAAAAACAAAAGTAATACTGAAAAATGGAATTGGTTGGTATTCGATTCTTTTTGCACGTTTTATTTTTTCTTAAACGTCAAAATAAGAAAATAGAGGCAGAATTTAGGCTAAATTAACGTCAAAATCGATTTCAAATAGAGTATTATTTCAATTTAGTATGCATAAATTAGATTATAAAAGTCTCTAATTACATAACTTAGATATTATTCATACTTCAATTGGACATTAATACATCAATTGGACGTTAATACATCAATTGGATAGAATTATACACTTTTATATAAGTTTTTTCACACTAAATATTGTGGAAATGTACATAAAAGAGGTTCACAAATTTACTTTTTTTTTTTTCCCCTTCTTTCGTCCGAGCCTCGATTTTTGTCTCTGTGAATGACGTTAGAAAAATGTCGCATTTTCAAGTTAATTTTTTAAATAAAACCTAGTTTATTATAGAGAAGCTACATAGTTTTTTGTTAAAAATACGTTTAAAAGTAGTGTTTTTACCATAAGAGTTAAAAGACATATTTTTCAATGTTAGTATTAGTATTTTGTAGTAGTTTTACACAATATTTAGGTATTTATCTTAGTTTTAGTAAATTCTAGGAACAAATGTTACATTTCTGGTAAAATAAATTGTCAATCAAATTTGATTCCCTTTTCTTATCCTTTTTTTGCTTTTTTGTGTTTCATTTCTTGTTTTTCTGTGTAACATTTTTTGTTTATCAAGTCAACTATGTATCTTTTGATGGGTTTCTATTCACCTTTAATTTGTTTGGAGTTGTTTCAAACTATTACTGAAAATCGAGATTAAATAATCTGACTCAAAATTCCCCCTCTCGCTTCTGCCCCCTTTTTTCTCTCCCTCTCCCTCTCCCTCTCTCTCCCTCTCCCTCTCTATCCCTCTCCCTCTCCCTCTCCCTCTCCCTCTCCCATTTTCCAATTCTTCCTCTGTCGAAGGTACATTTTCACACAAAACATTGTCTTGATAGAAATAATCTTTTTTGTCACGATTAACGATGAATTTTTGCATAAAATAGAAGATTTTTTTTTTTTTTATTCATGATTTTCTCCACTTTGGGCATCTTGCTCAAAAAACAAAAAATATTTAATGAAGATTTTTTAATTCTTTAATAGTTTTCCAATAGGTTAATGATTTTTTTTCTTAATTTTTTAGAAGTAATTTATAAAAAACAAAA
>JBBHKE010000776.1:0-11587 GCA_037447655.1 Zygnema cylindricum | reverse complement strand
ATCCTCCTCCCTCTTCCTCTCCCCCTCTACCCCCCTCCCTTGATTTTGTTTTTGATACCCTCTGTCCTGTCCCTAATACCAAGACGTCCTCCAAAAAAAATCCCTCTGCCTCGGTCAATCCTATTTCTTTAGGATCCTTGGGATCTAGGGTTGGTTCCCATAATCCTAACACCCCTCTCGTTTCTTCTAATTAGCTCCTGGATTTGTTGAAGGGTAGATTCTTCTGCTTCGAATGAACCTTCCTCGACTGGAGTGCCTTCTTTTACTTGATTCTTTCCTTTCTTTTCGTAGGAGAATCTCCTACCATTGCCCTTAGCTTCTTGTTCTTTCTCCTTTCCATTTTCATGTTCACCCTCTGTCATTAATTGTTTCGACCCCTACAATGCCATCCGAACCATGAACCCTTCTAATGTCATATTTCCCACTAAACTTTGCATACCTCCTCCTCCTCCTCCACCATCCTCCATCTTCCACCTTTGTCCTCCTCTTTCCTTTTCCGAATCCTTGAAAGTCCATCGTCCTCGTCCTCCTCGAGTGCTCTCATTTCCACGACGTCTCGGACCTTGTCGCAAAAGTGCACTTGGGACGATGATTGCCATCCAAAAATTATACTTGGGTCGATGATTGCCATCCAAAAATTATACTTGGGTCGACGATTGCTATCCAAAAATTATACTTGGGTCGATGATTGCCATCCAAAAATTATACTTGGGTCGATGATTCTCATCCAAAAATTATACTTACGGGTTTTCAGGGATTTGGGTCTGATGCTCTCCCATCTCTTTTACTCTCCCTTTTGAAACAAAGTTTATGCTTTTTAGGGGTTTTCAAGGATTGGAGAAACTTTTGTTATCATTTCATGAGTCCTTTTCAAAAGGCCATGACGTCGTCGCCTCCCCCCTTCCTTCTTCCACTAACGCTCAACTCTTCCTCTTCTTGGAACGAAGCAAAACAATATTAGCATGAAATGAACGCTGTTAAATAGAAATTTATTGACTATCGTTGCGAATTATTTGGTGACAGGTCGAGAGAGAAAAGATAAACAATGGCAAAAACTTGCAGAATTAGTGTCTCACGGGTAAGCATGACGTGACAATCTCACAATATCCATGTTGTACAATGTCGCAAAAAAAAAGACGAATTGAAAAAAAACGTCCAATACGAAAATGACAAACGTTATGGTAAGACCGACCATCCGATTCAATACATTATTGTATTAAATCGTCACAAAATACGTCTTGTCTACACATGTCACGACTTTATGTGACGACTTGTTTTCGACTTTTCGGACATTGGATTGCCCAGAAAACAAGTACGGAGAATTCTCACTAAAATACAAAGGTTCACTAAGCTACGGCTACATGGGAAACTCCCTGAATTAACAACTGCAACTACACTGAAATTGTATTACGGAAAAACCACTACACATGAACCCGGTTAATACCGATTTACGGAAACATTTGAATTTTCGTCCAGCACGACCGCCCAAAGACGGTTGACTTGGCCGTTTGATCAGACGGCCGGCAAATTGGTTACATGTAAAAATTTTAGACAACTCTTCCCTCCAAAACACTTCCCTCTTCATCGCTCCCCTCTCTCTCATTACCTCGCTGCAATTCTTCTCCCGTCTCTCATTGCGACCTTGGCGATCCGATGGCCTGGGCGTCCTTGCGCTCCCTCCGGCCGTTCTCTCGCTCTCTCGCTTCTCTCCTCGCTTTGCTCTCTCCGTCCAGCCGGCCGCCAGCTCTCCCTCCACACGTGCCACAAGCCAAGCCAGCCGCACCCCCCCACCACTCCTCCTGGCAGCAGTTCGCCCGCCTGCACTGTCGCCCTCGCCGCCCACCCAAGGCCCGATGCGAGGCCGAAGACCAGCCCGGGGCGGGGGGCGGGGAAGGGCACGCCGCAAAACCAGGAGGGGATGCGGCAGAGGGACGAGACCACGTGGCAAGGGGGAGAGAGCACGAGGCAGGGCCAGAAGATGACGTGGCAGATGTCACCAAGATTCTGCTCAGTCTGGGGTGCACCAAGCCGCAGATGCAGCGGCTTTTGAACAAACGTACTGTCGCCCTTGTGGAATACAAACAGCATATTCCTCGGAAGTTAAGCATTTTCCGTAGGTATGGAATCGATTCACAACAGTTCCTCAATGTTTTGGAAAGAGAGTCTCGTCGGAATCAACATTTTCTTTCTGGTACAGATGAGCAACATGAATCTGTACTCAACTATCTCCAAGACACGCGGAAAGTGCAAAATGTAGGAAAAGTGGTTTCTACGTACCCTTCTATTGTGAACTCTCTTCCTGCCACTCTTGAATCCAAATTGCAGCTATGGGCGAGTCTAGATGTGCCCATCACTGCTTCTATGTTGGAGAAGTTCCCATCTATATTAGCACATAGTGATAAAGTTTTGAAAGAAGGGATAGAGGGAATCAAAGCCATTTACCCCGATCCACTCAGTGTAAGTATTCTTTCAAAATTTCCTCTCCTTGCTTGTCAAAATCCCGGAGCATTGCAACAAAGGGTCAAAGGGCTTGAGGAATTGTTTGGCAATGACACTGCAAAACGTCTTTTGGTGAGACTCCCGTCCATTCTCATGTCTTCAACTTCCACAATGCAACACACGTACAAACAGCTTCTACAACATTTTGGAGAAGAGAAAGCCCTAAAAATGATTCAATTTTCCCCAGCACTTTTAGCCTCCTCCTGGGATACCCTCCGTCCAAAGATGGAGTTTTTAGTGAAGGAAATGGGACGCAGCATAGAGGATGTGGCTGCCTACCCATTGGCTCTTACATACTCTCTTGAAAAGCGATTGAAGCTACGCTTTGATGCCCTGACGAAGGCCAAAATAGAGAGTGATGATTATTCTTTAAAAGCCATCTTCAATCCAAAAAACGAGGCATTTGAAAGAAGATTTGGTGTTTCGTTAACGTGACGTAAAGTGTGAGTGCGAAAACTCCTGCACTCTCTCATTATTTTTTTATCCTCCTTGGCAAATGTGTTTGTTTGTCTTCGAGTTTTCCATGGGTACTCATTCCACTTTTTGCCGCCTAATGAGGCTATGAAAAATGAAAGCCGATGACTTTGTCAGCTTCTAAATTAACTGTGGAATCATTCTGTCTGGTTCTTTTATATGCTCGCCTCATCTCATGTACCAACATTGAAAGAATGAGCTGACACTGGGTGATTTTTATTTGTACTTCTAGGGCTGAAGATGAAGAGGATCTGAAAGGGAGGATGAAAATTAATGTTGCTGTGCTGTGTGTGGATGTGCTCTCAACTATCACAAGTTAGTACCTCCTTTGTTTGTTCGATTATTCACTTGTTATGGAGGTGCTAGATCGCCAAATTTCTGAGGATAGCATGTTAGGAAATGAGTGATCATTTGTGGAACGAGTCTCCTTTGGTATAAGTTTCGTTGTCGTTAAACTAATTGCCTCTAGAAACACCAATTTCTTGCTGCTTTTTGATGAATAATTCAAAGTTATGTGACATTGTTTACTTGGATTTTTGTCTTACATTAGGTTTAGAATAGAACTGAATTAGACATCTAGGAATTTGTTTCGTTTCCACAAAGAAGAGTTAAATTTCAGTTCTTACATTAAAAGCTTTGATTTTTCTTCCTGCAAATGTTGTCCTTCTCCCGCTTACAAAAGTTTATCTTGGAGGAAAACATAGTGGACAACAGAAGATGCACAGTTTTTCTACATCATGAGTAATTTTTAAAGAATTTAATGAAATAATCACTATTCTTGTGACTTTTCTTTGTTGCGTAAGGGTCGTTTTTGCAAATATGGGGTATTAGGATCATGTACTATCATCGTTATATGTTCACTTTTGTTATTTTTGTTGGACTGCAGACCCAGAAGTTCTTGAATTATGCCTTGAATTATGACAATGAAGCGACATCGTCATGCCCTCGTGAAGGCAAAAATCGTGGGGATTGCCATTTCCTTTGTACAATCTGCAATCCAACAAATGAGGTATTTGAAGACAATTTTGGAGTTTCCTTAGTAAGTTGGAATATGTTGTGCAAAACATTCATTCCTTCGTTATATATTTAGCCTTGTCCCATTTTTATTGACTGAGTTTTCTCCCTTTTTGAGCTCTGTTTCATGCTGGACCATTTTCTTCCCTAATACCCTAGATTTAGAGATCATGAGTTTACCTCAGCATTCTTTGAGATTTCGGTGTAAAGTAAGTTCTCATTTTTTGTATAGGTCGAGCGAAATCGAATTCATCTCATAACGATTTTAGAAATTAATCCTTCCCTGCCTAGGCTGTAAAGAAACGGAACGACTTCTTCTTCGGTTGAGGTAGAAAAAGTTACTCTCCCCGTTTTATGTACGTTATTTGTCAAAGGTACATATCGGGCGCGGGTTTGGAGGTGTTCAATAGACAAAGAATGTTGAGACTCTCTGGTTTCTTGAAACTTTTCCTGCAAATGGTTTTTTTATCGAATACAGGAAATGTTTAGAATTTCCGGTATACATGTACTAAAAAACGAAGAATTAAACTTGTTTTGAAATGAACTGCTCTTTTGACGGAAACATGTTTTAAATGGAAATCCAGAGTCCACTCATATATTTTAGTAATATAATCATTGTAATATATAATATATATAATATTTTACTTCTAATGATGTCTTTTTGGTCGTGGTTGGTTTGTTTTTCTGTTTTACAGTTAAACGACAAAACTGTGATATCGAGGAATGGAAATGGACGAATTAAAGGCGAGCATTCGTGAACAAATTTCTCTATCAAATAATTGCGAGGAGTTTGTGAGGTTCTAAAGACTCGTAATTGAGGCAAATTAGTGAGATGAGATGTGCCTGAGTTCTTTTGGGTAACAATTCATCTTCTCCGTCAATTTTCCTGCTTGATGACATTTTTCTGCTGTCATTTTATCTCCTCCTTTTTATGTCAATTTGTCCCCGCCTGACTGTTTTGTGTATAATCTAGTCCTACAATTTTTCAGGATCGTTTCAAAATGTAAACAAATGAGTGGAAGGTGATATTGTCTCGGGCTATAATGCACGCTGTCTTAAGAACTGAAATAGTTTGTTGCCAAAATTCAGTGATCAGCAGTTTGTTAGTCATTTGGTGGCTTGGTCTTCCTATTTTCAAACATAGTAGTTTTTCAATCATATTGAACATAAAACACACCTAGTACTTAATTTGGATGAGGATTTTATATAGTTTGTGTTACTTGTGTGGAAGGATTTGCCGCGAGTGTATCCGATGAATATCTCCGGCTTGTGGAAGGATTTGCCGCGAGTGTATCCGATGAATATCTCCGGCTTTTGGAGGTCGGAAAGTAGTTCTATTCTATCATTTCTAATCTCCCTCAGGTTAGTAGTTTTATCGAATTGTGACTGGTGACTATTTCTCCATGTGGTAACTTTGTAGTTTCACTTGTCGGGAGCATAGATAAAGTTGAAATACAGGTAAAATTTTTAGTTTGTTTGTAGTTCCTGGTCAATTACAATAGAAACTAAAAAGGTTTTGTCGATTCTTTTTTGTTTGTGCAATTAAGTCCACCGTCAAATTTCGACGGTTCTGTATTTGTGGGAATCTCGGCGATTGATCGATCTCGAGATGATTGGGACAATTTTTTTTTTCAAGCTACAATGTTGCGGAATAAAAAAATTCCCATTACTTTTTTCTTGCATAATCGTGGATTATTGTGGTGTTCAGACGGTGACGTTATTCTCCTGCTTAATTTTTTGACTTAGTTTGCTGCTTTATTTTTTTGACTAACTGTAATTGAAAAACATTAACAAAATGCAGAGTGAATATCATTCCATGACTGTGTCATAAGCCAATTAACTTTTTAATAGGGAAAGTAGATATTGTGAAATGACGATGAAGATGACAATGATTTGAATGGTTGTTTGTTTGCAATTATAAGTTTACAGACCCACATGCTGGTGATAAGGTCTTATTTTGCCACGCAGAATTCAGTCAAGAAAAGCATAATTTCTTCTAGACGGTTCAAATATCAAATCCCAAACCAGCGACAGCCAATGAATGCCCATCCGGGACTTGCTGCAACATTCAGACTTCCCCTTAACCCTGAATCCTGTTTATTGTTTCAACCATATTGAGTATATTCTCAACTGCAAGTTTACGCTGGAACCGTCTTCCTGACAAACCAATAACAAGTTGGATCAAAATTGAACCTGGTTTTTACGGAAACATTTGAATTTACGTCCAACACGACCGTCAAAAGGTGGTTTACTTTGCCGTTCAGTTGGGCCGGTAAAGTCGCCGTTTGACTAGACGGCCGTAATACAGTACGGTACACCGTGTATCGCTATTAGTGTTAATAATTTTTTCGCCGCTTAAAACATCTTTTCTCCGTACACAATTGTCCAATTTTTAGTCTGAGACCGCCAATCGGACGCGAAGAATCTTATCTTTCAATCGCAACCGTCAGATTCATAATCCGACAAGCGTGTACGGAGAAAAGTAGTATTAAGTGGCAAAAAAAACATTAACACTAAGGGTAACATTCCATTAGGCGGTCCCAGTAAATGTACGGACAAGTCTACTGACAGCGTTTACAGGAAGTCCGCTCCATTATATCGGGCCAGTAACAAGCATTCCTCAATTATGATTGGCGCCACATAGGTTACAGTCCAGATTCTAAAAATCTTAAAAAAATCTACAAACGGGATATCTGTACGAAATATATGTACGACCGGAGGTAGTTAATGATTTGTACATAAAGTTTTCGGCCAGATTTTGATTTTGAAAATAGAAATAGAAATTTCGAAACGGAATGGCAAAAAGACGAGGCAAACTTTGAAGGTCGCGGCAAAACCTAGAATATCGGTGGATGTCAGACGGAGCGTGCGAGGATATTTTCAACCTGACATGCATTCAGGGTGGCAGGCGACACATGGCGTGTACGACGTGCACGCTTGTGATCGCTTGTTCAAAGTAGATATGTATTTGATTTTTGACGTGTACCAATGGCAATCATCTCGTGGGCCCCAACTCTCCTCGCGAGGAGAGTTGGGGCACACTACATGATGTGCCCGATTGCTTCGCGGATCTAAAATAGTGAAACATCCAACGGTCAGGAATCACGCCTACATCATTGGACAGCTTTCCAGTAACGATGTTTCGTCTGACCAAAAAAAAATTGATGGTACGTCTCTGTACGGTACTGTACGAATACGTACGGCGTCCAGTAACGAACCCCACTTTTCGTCTTATGGAATGTTACCCTAAGAGCGATTCGCGGTGTACTGTACTGTAACGTACATTTGAATTTGCGTCCAACACGACCGTCAAAAGATGGTTTACTTTGCCGTTCAGCTAGACGGTCGATAAAGTTGCCGTTTAATTAGACGGCCGTGAGAAACGCTCACATTTTCAATTTTTAGTCGCGCCTATCCAAAGCATTTCCCTCTTGTCTTTCCTCTCTCTCTCTTTTTGATTCTTCCCTTATCCAATGGACAGGGCTTCCCTACGCCTCCTCCGGCCGATCTCTCGCTCTCTCTCTTCTCTCCTCGCTTTGCTCTCTCCGTCCAGCCGGCCGCCAGCTCTCCCTCCACACGTGCCACAAGCCAAGCCAGCCGCACCCCCCCACCACTCCTCCTGGCAGCAGTTCGCCCGCCTGCACTGTCGCCCTCGCCGCCCACCCAAGGCCCGATGCGAGGCCGAAGACCAGCCCGGGGCGGGGGGCGGGGAAGGGCACGCCGCAAAACCAGGAGGGGATGCGGCAGAGGGACGAGACCACGTGGCAAGGGGGAGAGAGCACGAGGCAGGGCCAGAAGCTGACGTGGCAGATGTCACCAAGATTCTGCTCAGTCTGGGATGCTCCGGGCCGCAGCTTCAGCAACTTTTGAAGAGACATTCTGTCGCCCTTGTAAAATACAAACAGCATATTCTTAGGAAGGCGGCCATTTTCCGTAGATATGGAATCGAATCACAACAGTTCCTCAAAGCTTTGGGAAAAGATTCTCTTCCAAAGCGAAGTATTCTTTCTCGTCGTGACGAGCAACATGAATCCGTACTCAGCTATCTCCAAGACACTTTGAAAGTGCAAAATTTGGGAAAATTGATTTCTAAGCTCCCTGCGATCGTAAACTGTCTTCCTGCCACTCTTGAATCCAAATTGCAGCTGTGGGCGAGTCTAGATGTGCCCATCACTGCTGCTATGTTGGAGAAGTTCCCAGTTGTATTAACGCATAGTGAAAAAACTTTGAAAGAAGGGATAGAGGGAGTCAAAGCCATTTTTCCCGATCCACTCGGTGTAACTATTCTCTCAAAATTTCCTGTCCTTGGTTGTAAAGACCCCCGAGCCTTGCAACGAAGGGCCAAAGGGCTACAAGAGCTGTTTGGCAATGACATTGCAAAACGGATTTTGTTGAAGCAACCGTCCATTCTCATAACTCCAACTTCCACAATGGAACACACATACAAACAGCTTCAACAACATTTTCGAGAAGAGAAAATCCTAAAAATGATTCAATTTTCCCCAGGACTTTTAGGCTTCTCCTGGGATACCCTCGGCCCAAAATTGGAGTTTTTGGTGAAGGAAATGGGACGCAGCATAGAGGAAGTGGCTGCATTCCCATCGACTCTTGCATACTCTCTTGAAAAGCGATTGAAACCACGTTATGATGCCCTGATGAAGGCCAAAATAGAGAGTAATGGCTATTCTTTACGAATCATCTTCAATCCATCAAACGAGGCATTTGAAAGAAGATTCGGCGTTTCTTTAACGTGTAATAAAGTGTGAGTACGAAAAGTCCTACATTCTCTAATTATGTTTTTAGCCTCCTTGGGAAAGGTGTTTGTTTGTCTTTGTGTTTTTCATTGGTACTCATTCTTCTTTTTGCCGCTTGGTGAGGCTATGAAAAATGAAAGCCGATCACTGTTGTAAGTTACCAAATCAATTGTGGAATCATTGTTTGTGGTTGACTATATGCACGCCTCATCTCATGTACCAACATTGAAAAGGTTAATTTACAGTGGGAGATGTGTCTTTGTACTTCTAGAGATGAAATTGAAGAGGATCTGAAGGGAGAATGAAAACAAATGTAGTTTCGTTATTGTGTGTTGATTTGCTCTTCCACTATCATAAGCTAGTACCTCTACCTCGTAGATTTGCTTGATTTGTCGCTTATTGTTTAGGTGAGGGATTGTCAATTTTCTGAGGATGACGTGTTAGTAAATTTGTGATTATTAGTGGGATGCTATTGTGGAGATTGTTAAAAGGTGGTGGTCGAGGAATGATGCATTTTCTCCCTCTGGTATAGCTCTCCTTATCTTTAAACCAATGGCGCCTAGAAACACAAATTTCTTGTTGCTTTTGGATGAGTGATTCAAATTTTTGTGACATTGTTTACTACGCTTTTGGTCTTGCATTAGGTTTGGAATAGAATTGAATCAAACATTTAAGTTCATTTAGTTTGTACAAAGTTGAATATCAATTATTACGCTAAAGTGTTTGATTTCTTTTCTTGCAAATGTTCCCCTTCTCCCTTTTTCAAAAGTGTATCTTGGAGGAAAACATAGTGAACAGCCGAAGATGCACAAGGTTTTTCTTCATCGTGAGTGTTATGTGAAGAATTAAATGAAGTCGTCACAATTCTTGCAGCTTTTGTTTGTTGCAAATATGGGTATCAGGATCATGTTCTTTCATCTTCACAAGTTCACTTTTGTCATTTTTGTTTGACCGCAGAACCACCATTCTTTCATCTTCACAAGTTCACTTTTGTCATTTTTGTTTGACCGCAGAACCACAAGTTTTAAAATTATGCCTTGAATTTTGTTGAAGCAACATCGTCATGCTGTCGTGAAGGCAAAATTGTGGGGATTGACATTCCCTTTGTAGAATCTTCAATTCAACAAAGGTGATATTTAATTACAAATTGGAGTTTCTTTAGTTTGTTCAAAAATGTGTGTGCAAATCACTCATCCTGTTTGTATGTATTTAGCCTTGCTGTAAAAGGTGATTGTTTGCCTTCATGTTTTTCGTTGGTATTCGTTGAAATGTCTGGTTTGTCCCGTATTCCTCTTGGTAATTATTTCACTCTTTGCCCTGTGGTGAGGCTGTAACAATGCAGGCCATGGCAAGTGAATGATAGTTTTTGCTGTCAGTCGAGAATCAATTATGAATTCATTGTTTTTGGTTATTTTGTATGCTCTCCTCATATCAACGATAAAATAGTGAACTTGCTATGAGATATGTGGTTTGTTTGCAGAGACGAGGATGAAGGGAATGTGAAGAGAGACGTAAAACCAATGTGATTTCCTTCAACTGCAAGTTAATACCTTTTGAATTCGCTCGATCCTGCTCTTGTTGAATTCTCTCGTTTCTGGAGTCCGGGAACCCTTGAGGAAGGGAAGACTTGAGGAAATGACATTGCCAGAAATCTGAAGATAATCTTTCGAGTAAGTGTGTGATTATAATTGGGATGGTGTTGTGTAAATTTTGGAAAGGGTGCAATGATGAATGATTACGTTTTTGCGGTGGGATGATCTTTTTTATTGTTTTTGTCATTCAACAAAACCGACTGGAAATACAGTCATCAACTTTTTTGTTTGTATTTGTTTGCAGAGTCAACTTTTTGTGTTGTTTGCATGGGTTCTTCCAAATTTGGGTTGAAAATGGATAGAGCAGGAACAGAGAATTGTGTTTGGCTTTCACAAATGAGGTAAATTTTTGGTGAGAGATGAATAAGCTACTGATGTGCAGAAATTGCCCTTTTTCCTCCATTCAAAACAACAACTTTGGACTAAACAGACTCGTCAACCGCAAATGCATCGATTTCGCATTTTACCATTTTTAAACATATTTTTTTAGCGAGTATGATGAAAAATTTTCTTTACTGTACACAGGTTTTATATTTTGAGTTACTCATGATCATGTGGTACTGTCCACACAATTTGACATTTGACTACTTGTTTCCTGGCAGTATCTAATCTTATTACTAGTCTAGAAATTAATCCGTCCATGCCTATGCCGTGAAGAATTGGAACAACCTTTTGTTTGGTTGAGGTACAAATAGTTACTCCTTAATTTTATTTGAAGACTGTGTTAGTCTTAGGTACCTATCAGGTACGGGTCGGGAGTTCTCCAATTTTCAAACATTATCGATCGTGAGGTTCTCTGGTTTCTATAAACTTTTCCTGCCAATTTTTTTTTTCTATATGGAATACAGGAAATATTTAGAATTGCCCTTATACACTGTATTAAGAAGCGTACACTTGTTTTGAAATGGACTGCTCTTTTGACGGAAACATGTTTAGATTGAAATCCTGGGCCCACTTATTTGTTTAGGAATATGACGACTCATGATGTTTTTCTGGTTGTGGTCGGTTTGTTTTTTTGTTTCACAGTTAAATTACAAAGCTTTGTTTATCGAGGATAAAATGGACTAATTAAAGGCGCGCGGCTGGGAACGAATCGCTCGAGTTTTCGAGGTTTTAAAGACTCTTGTATTTGAGGCAAATTAGTGAAATGAGAAGCGCCTGAGTTCTTTCGGGTAACAATTCATCTTCTCTGTCAATTTTTCTGCTTGGTGACATTTTTGTGCTGTGTCATTTTTCTCCTCCTTTATAAAAGCA
>JBBHKE010000775.1:671158-696693 GCA_037447655.1 Zygnema cylindricum | reverse complement strand
CCCCCTTCTTTTCCGGCATCAAACTTTATGTTGTATTCTGGCCCACTACCAATTTCCCCATCCATCCCACATGGTTCCTTTTCCTCTCCCACGTTTTCTCTTCCTCTCACCCTCCCATTTCCCATGGCTTCTTTGACTTATTGACCATGACCAGAATCCCTTCTTATTCCCTTCTCCCTCCCCCACCTCCACCCAAACATCGTAAACCTTCTAGGCGTTTGGAATGTCCTTCTCCCTCCCCCACCTCCACCCAAACATCGTAAACCTTCTAGGCGTTTGGAATGTCCTGGGTGCCAAAACCTTTTTGCCTCAGGGGTCAGCATTTCCCTTCATACACGGAGTTGTCGACACTGTATAACCCTGGGTGATCCCTTGTCTATCACCTCTCCTTAATCGTCGTCGATCACACTCCCCTCCAGCCCCACTGACGAGGATTAGAATTTCGTCCATGAGTTAGATGTTTTGGGGGCCTACGATTTGGGAGCCCCCCGCCCGCGATTGTACACCCGTATTCCTATGGCCGTCATGACAATAGTACAAGACGCCCTCCACCTCCCCTTGTCCTACATTTCTTCAAACCCGATAGACATTGCTCCTTCGTACCTCCTTTTTATGTTCTCTCTCTAGGTGCTAGTCTTTTTAGGTCGTGGAGGGGGCAGTGGGGCTAGAAAAACTATGGCGCGTTGTCGCCGATTCTTTCGTGGTGAATGGAAGACCCTCCACGCCGAGCATGAGGATCGGGTATTGAACATCTCTTTCATACCACGTCGGCCACCTAGGCCATCAGATGTCCCAGCCTCTTATCGTCGAGCAATTCACTTAGGTCGTGTTGGTGAGCTTTCTCGGCGGTTCAGGCTCTACATCCATTCACCCCCGCCCCCAAATCTTCTTCCACTATTGAGGTCCTTCGAGCTCTCCACCCCCAGCACCTTCCCCTTTACCCCCTTCCATCCTCGCCTTTGAGCCTTATGAGAGTTTTACTTTAGATCCAAAGGTTTTTTTTAAGGCTCTTAGCTCTTCTCCTCACCTTTCAGCGGGAGGCCCCTCGGGCACAGTCTATAAGCTTTTTCGCGATGTTTTGCCTCCCAAATCATGTGCCCGGGGGTTTGATGTCTTTTTTCGCGTATGTTCTCTTATTGCTAATAGGGATGTTCCCCCTCGGATTTGTGATCTTCTCACGGCGTCCCTTCTTGTGGCTATCGCCAAACCTAATAGTGGGATACACCCTATTGCCGTGGGAGAGAATTACATAGATTGGTGGCTCATGCGATATGTCTCGAGCTCCAACCAGCTTTCCATGATTATTTCTCTCCTCATCAGTTTGGAGTGTGTCGAGCGTGCCTGGGAAACACAAGAGAAGGGCCCACCGCCAAAAATAGTGGGCATTCAAGTCCTGCAAATAACCCCCCCCCCAAATGCGGATGCTTCCCATAATGATGATCATGCCCATTGCTGCCCACATCCCTCCCTTAGACATGCATGCAATACAGAAGAGACAACCGGATAGGAAATAGGAATGAGTGCATGGGGAGGTGGGAAGATATTTCCTCTCTTCCCTTCCTTTCCCCCACCGGGCCGTGAGAAGAAAGTGGGCTTGGGCTGATCTCCTAATTATATACAAAGTCCCCGGGTAGAAATCGTCGTTGCATTGGCTCATAATTTTCGCTCCGGCGTTGAGAATACCACAACTGATCGTGGTGTTGAGCTGCTTGTAAATTTCCCATGGCGAGAGGCATCCCTCAGTGAAATACTTTAGCTCTCTCGACGATCAGTTTTTCGACAGTCCCCTGGTTATCCATCTCCGGGAGGACCAGCTCATGGGCCGATGCTGCGGCGGGCAAGATGGGAGGTCGTCCAAATAAGATGAAGTAAGGGCTATAAGAGTGGAGAGAAGCCTGCCAGCAGAATTTGTATCCCATGGCAATCCAAGGCACCTTCCGGTCCCACTCCCCTAAATCTTCTTCAACCACATATATTTCCGTAGTGATCGCTTCACTGTCTGTACGCACATTTCGGCCAAACCGTCGGCTTGTGGGTGGTTACAACTGGTCAACCGATGGTCAATGAGGCATTTTTCTAAGAGGTTGGAAAATTCTCCGGCAAATTTGGAGCCTTGGTCGGTTACAACCTCCATTGGCGCCCCAAATTGTGATAACACCCTCTGCAAAAAGGCGTCTCCAATTGCCTTGGACTCCTCCCGCGGCAACACCACCAACTCAATCCATTTGGAAAAATGTTCGATCATGACCATCACGAAGCGGTTCTCTCGCCTGCACGTAAGAAGAGGTCCCAAAAGGTCCAGAGACCATCTATAAAGCATTCCCCAGATTAGCAGCGAATGAAGCTCCGTCCTGCCCTTTTTGTCGAGAGCTGCTTTGACTCAGTCACAGGGAGGGCATGTCTGTACGATTCGGTTGATGTGAGTCGGCAACCCATGTCACCAATAAAATCCAGCGACCAAGAAGTGGTTTTTTTTTGCCCGAAATGTCCGCATTGTTGATGAAGGCAAGTGATCAGAGTTTCTCGATCTGATGGGGGAGGAACCACTTTCCTCATTCCGTTAGCCCATTTCCGGAGGAGAAGGCCTCGGTCCTAGTCATACGCCGCCATCCGGGTCTGAACACGGTACAATTGCGCTCCAGCAAGGTGGGAGAGAGGGGATCCTTGCTGAATGGATCGGAGAGAATCAGGATCATTCCAAATGTCTATCTTTCCAAATCTTATCGGTGCTTGCCCCTCCACGTCTGCCGCATAAGTTAACATCTCACCCCCAGATCGGGGAAGCCTGATAAAGGCGGATGAGGCTCTAAGAATCCCTAAGTTGATCTCCGGGTCCTCATCGTGGCGAGCGCCAGTGGAGTCCAGCGTTGAAGGATCGCGATTTCCGCTAAGTCCGTTGGCATTCCCGTGGATTTCCCCTGGTTGATAATATTGAAATCATATTCCTGCAGGATCAAAACCCATCTGGCGAGTTTGCTGGTTAACTTATTGTTTTCCATTATCCATTTGAGAGGTTGATGGTCCGTAATAACTGTTAACCGGACCCCGTATAAATAGGGTCGGAAATGCAGGATTGCCCAAACAGCTGCGAGGAGCTCTCTATGGTACCTGCTGTAGTTTCCCTCCGCCCTTTTGTTACTCTTGCTGGCAAAAGCCACAACATACTCAGCTCTCGCGTCATCAATTTGAGCCAAAACTGCTCCCAATCCAAACCTACTCCAATCAATGCAAAGAAGGAAATGTTTTTGGTGATCAGGCATCCGGAGCACAAGGTGCTGTTTTAGCGAGTCTTTCAAGAATTGGAAGGCAATGTGCTGTTCTTCGGCCCACTGCCACTCTTGGTCCTTCCGCAACAATTGATTTGGAGGCTGGGCGTGGATGCTAAACTCGGGGATGAACCTCCGGTAATAGTTTGCCAGGCTAAGAAATGTTCGAAGGGCCGAAATGTCTTGTGGTGGAGTGCATCGAGGCCTTAACCTTGATCATATGGGGGCCTTGTCCAGGTGTAACTCATGTCGGAGTATAATTTGTGCACCCAAAATACCTTTGCCCATTTGGTAACTTGCTTGGAGGCCGGAGGACAATCTGGACAAGCAAGGTGTTTCAAAGGTATTGGAGAAGATAATGACATACAACTGCCGACGCAATCGATTCCTCGAAGCGCCTCGTCCATTGCTGGAATTTGGTGGTGCATTCTTTAGAAGGAAAGATGTAACCATACATTCAACGACATCTTTCCCAATCTGAGTCCTCTGGGTGTAGTTCATTACAATTTGATGAAACCCGTTCTTCATGTCCAAGGTGGAGTAAATGGTGGCCCAAGCAAGATAGTCGAAAATCTCTTTCGGAGTTGGTCGGAAATAGATGCAGCGTTCGGCATCTGATAGTCACCGCACATTCACAAATCTACAATTTTCCTGGACGAATCCTTCTTGGGAGGAAAAATTGTCATAGAAGCAAATACTTGGAGTCTGGTACTCTTTTGAACCAATCCACCTGCTACGAAGGTTTGGACTTTGGCGGTGATGACCTCCTTCTCTTAGAAGCTGAGAGGTTTTTGCTTCTACCAAACAATAGCTATCTTGTCTGTTAGGTCGATTCGGAAAGGAGTCACCTTGTAGATACGGACATCTTTGTTTGACCAGGAGAACACATGCTAATTTCTGGCCAAAAGTTCTGAGAGTTGGGCCTTATGCTGAGAATCCAATTGTTCCCCCAAGGGCCAATCCATTTTCCCTGGCTGAACTGCTGCCCAGACTTTCGGTGGTCAGCCCTTATGTGTGATATCAAATTCCAGTCCTACTTGTGGGTCCACTTTCCCCTTGACTGTTAGGAGGCTACTGCTGATAACTTTCGCTAAGCTGTCCCTTTCCGAACCACCACTCCCCCCCACTGGAGAAACACTCGGGTGCAGAATGTGAATTTTTCTCCTTACTCTCCCTCCCTCAAGCTGCAAAGTTGCTTGCATTGCCAACAATTTAGGAGCTTGAAGGTATGTTGTTCAAGATTTTAGGGACTGAAGACTTGAAAATGCAATACCATGTTTTAAGACCCATGTGATGGCATTCAAATCCATGCTCTACCCAATTAAGCTGCACTTCAAGATGTCTGAAATACATGATGGGCCTGTGGTTTCCGGATGGAATCCCACGGCTTGTTCTCGTTATGCAATTGTTGGTATCGTCCACGTTTTTGTTGCCTTATCGAATATCATTCGCGCTGCTCCTTTCCGATATGCATGGCTGTGAGGAAAAGAAACCAACGTACGAAGGGCTCGGGGTGGAACTCCTAGCTTGTTTCACCTGAAGAACAGGGAATGTCAAGCTCGTGTGCACCTTGGGCACATTTGCACCCCCAGGAGTTCCGGGGCCTCATTCCACCTTGTACAAACTCTATCGTACGGAGGATTGAGGACAACTAGCCGGATCAGATCTTTGTATTTTTACCATGGAGCACCACACACTTTAGTTCACCTTAAACGGAGGTCGAACTGCGGAGTTAGTCCGGTGCAAAGGGCGCGCCTCCATTAAATGGCATACGTTTTGTGTAACTCTAGCGGAGGGGTACATTGTGGAACGGCACGCAGCCTTTAAGATTGTCCCGTAGATCTTGCTGTTAGCTGTCAGCAGAATGCTAGTTTGGGACCAACCGACTGGCCGAGCATTTATGATACCGGGTCAAAGTTAGACGTTTCACGTCAATTCAGGACTTTGTTGCCCACTAGTGTACAATAGGAAAACTTGTGGCTGTGATTCGCGCTGGAACCAGTCGCCTAACTTTTTGCCCTAAGTGTAATACAGTTTGTTTTGTCTTATGTCCGTGCAATAACAATTGGTGGCCGCTGATTGGCTTTTGGAATTGCTTTGACTTTGGCACCTGCAGTAGGACAAACTTTGGTTCTATGAGGCACTTGGGGCCGAAGGAGACAGGTTGCTTTTTCAGTACTGTCTCCTGAGAAAACCCCCCAGAGAATTAAATCAATCTTTTTGTTGGAGAACGTTTGCATTTTGTTGTGGACTCTATTGCCATCTTTGTTTTGGATTGTCTTTTGTGGAGATCGTAGCACGGGCGGGTAGTTGGCTCTATCCTCGCTTTGGTCGGTTTGGACTTTCGCTCTTTGAAACTAAGAAGAGTCTTGTCGGATCCGTACGGATCTGGGGGGGGGTGGTACGGAGTACTTTTTCTTCTTTACTCCATTCCTCATTATACTTATGCAAACCCGGGGAAGGGGAGGGACAGAGAAGGGCATTGTCATAGATCTGGGGGGGGGGGCATCAACATTTGGGGGGAATTGCAGGTTTCTCATGCACACCTCCTTGGACATCTCACCTAAACACCTCGGTTTCCAAGCACACTCGACAAGGTACACTATTCGATATTTTTTGTCTGTTTGCGTCCATCAAGTACAAAATTTGTTTTGTTTTGTCGCGTATCGTTCAGTACGATTTTTTTCATTTAAGGGGTCTGGCGCCTTTGCAAACTTCACTATTCATCATCCTTTCATGAGGCGGCTCTATGTTGATCGGTGGGAAGCTGGAGAAAATAGTTGGAGTGATGTTTTCCGGCCACTGCTAAAGAAATTCAAGCACTTTTTTTGCCCTAAAAAAATGACAACCCACCATTATTTTTGTAATGTTTTTTTATCCCGGACAAAGGCAGATAATAAGTCTAATTTATGATGTTGTTTCATCTGAAAATTTTACCACTTTTTGACAAGCTCAAAATAACCAAAATGAATTTCTAGTTAGTGTGCTTAATATTTGTTTTCTTACGTCACATTTAATCTACTAGGCAAATCGGTTCCTCTACAACCAAATTATTATTATTATTATTACTTTTATTATATTTATTTATTTTTCTTTATTATCTTTATTTATTTACATGTGGAAAATAAAACCCGGGAAATACAGTTTCAAAGCGCGTGGAAATTGCCAAAAAAGCAACCGTATAGGGAAGACAGCGGAAACGACACTTTTTTAGCCATAGGCAGTATCTATGGACAAAGGGTTGAAAAGGAAAACGTCTACAAAAGTCACAAAAAATATGCGACGTCACAAACAATTTTGAACAATCAAGTGCGACATAAAAAATTGTAGAGGTTGACAACCGTCCGGGCATTGTCAATGTATACAAATGTCACACCCTTAAGTAACAATTATTTTGTTACACATAGGGACATGCTAAATCTGGGTCTGCCGGATTTGCGCTAAAAAACAAAGTAAGTTTGCTAAGTTTCAAGAACTTGGAGACACACCCTATTGTGCACCCATTATGGACGTTAACAGAAAAAATAAAAATATTATAATACGGTTATGGGTACGGCCCGATGTACCTGTAACTTAGCGAACTTACTTTGTTTTTTAGCGCATATCCAGCGAACCCAGATTTGAGGTGTCCCTATGTGTTTACTCAAAATTATAACTTAACGGTGTGACGATTGTATACATCGACCTTTCCCGTGACGGATGTCAAGATCTACAATATGTCTTGCCGCACCGTGTTTTTCGAAACACTTTCAAAGCATCGCAAGACACATTGTACTTTTTGAAAAGATTTGGTTTGTCACTAGTCGTTGCGTGACATCATAGACGTACAACCTTGCGACCATGGCTGTACAATATGCCTTTGCGCAAACGACAAACCTCTCATGTCAGGCCGCCATGAATAAAAAATATAATTCAGTAGCCCCCCTCAATTTTTTTTTTCGCGCCTTTTGTTGTATTTTTCCCAACGTGACTGGGTTAGCGCACGTGCGACCGCCCTCAGCATTGTGCCTTCCTCCATTGGTGCAACGAAATATACCATGAATCGTTATTAGTGTTAAGGTTTTTTTTTGTCTTTGTAACCATCTTTCTCTGTACACGCATGTCGGTTTTTAGATGTGATGGTTGCGATTGAAAGGTAAGATTCTCAGCTGCCGATTGACGGTCTTAAATTGAGAGTGGGACACGAGTGTATGGATAAAAGATGTTTTAAGTGGCAAAAAAATTATTAACACTAATAGCGATACACATTGTAATGACGTTTGGAGTGAAGGAAAGGCAATATGAGCAACGACAAAGGCGCGAGCTGCAGTGGTGCCTTCACAAATTTTTCACCTCTCCGTGAAATGGCACTTCAGCCTCTAAACCCCTACAAAAAAAAATGTGTACAAGGTGCAAGCAAACAAAAACGAAGAGCCCTGCACTTTTTTTTGTCCTCAAAAGCTTCGAATTTTTTTTCACACGTGAGAATATGTTTTCCTATTTGCCAAAGCTATTTTACTTTATTTAAAACACACCGCCGATGTGTTTTTAGATAAGTGACAAAATGACGTGAGTGTGGGTCGAAAAACCACAAACGACGAATTTCCATACATCTTAAGTTCGAAAATGATGCAAATTGTACGCTACAATTTTGCAATTTCTTCGTACGATTGCAACTTTAGCAATACATCGCTAAGTTTTAAACGAAAACGACAGAAAAAAACCCGTACTTAGCCACATGTAGCCGTACCCTACGATTGTTCCCCTATTAGCAGCTGCCAATAATTGTACGGAGAGGTTTACTCATTGTAAAGTCACCCAAGTTTCTATAATGTCGTGCCAGTAAACTGACTCCCGCTTACGTGGCATTTATTTTGAGATACCAAATATGCATCTCCCAACCATCTCCTCTCTAATGTCATTAAAACAATGGATCTTAATGCTTGGTGGGAGATAAGGAGCATCGAGAGTATTTGGGTAAAGAGGTTTGAAAAAGAAACTCACTTTGCCTCCTCTAAGAGTCAAGACTGGAGTAAGAACCCCAAACGAAGTGACCAAGGGGTTTCATTGGACAAAGGAGTATGAGATACTAAAGAGTCACCGTAGGGATCCCCGTGGATCTCGAGATAGCTATCAACATACTAATCCAGATGATCTTTTTTTCCTCCTAGGTTTGAGGGGATTGACACATTAACCTCTTCTAGAGCCTGAAACATTAGAAAGTGGTCATTTGATGACGGACGATTGACACCATTTGTGGATGTGTTGCCCTCTCAAGTGGTTGTTGGTTGGAGGTTCATACGAGAGGAGGGACGTAACAAATCACCCCTGACTGACACGGAAATGGAAACTTTCACTCGTGTAGTTCCGCAATCTGTAAAAGAGGTATTGAAGGGATTAGGGCAAGAACCATTGGTGCCATCATCTCCCCCTATCTCTTGAAGTCTCGACCGGCACAAGCAGTGGCAATTTCAAGAATTTTTGGTTATAACGTACTTGCGCTCAAAGAAGCGCTCATTATTTGGGACGAAGAAATCACTTTCTTCTTCGAGAGTAGCCGGAAGTATACAAGTGATTCCACTGGGATATCTATCTCAAACTTTAAATTTGCTTGGAATGTTGTAATGAACAATGCAGGAAACAAGTATCCTCTCGGTCAGGTTCCTACAGATTTCGAGGTTCGTCTATTCACCAAAATTGTGAAATTTTATAGCAAAGGGGGATTAAAAGATTTCAAAGCCAAGTTCTCCTCTTTGACGAACCCAATAGTTGCACTTGTTTTGTATGTTATTTTTTTTCTTTTAATATTTTAGACGTAGCTTACATTCTTGTAACTCTTGTACTCTATAATTTTTTTTTTCGGATTTACTCTTTTTGTACAAAGATGCTTTTACCATTAGAAATGTTGCAATAAAGTTTTCCCTTTTAAAGGACCTCCAGATAATTGGGCCACATAAATTAAAAAGCACAATGGTAAACCATCTCAGTCCGGGGTACAAAAAGGGTGGCATGGCCAAAACCAAAAACTACCAGCTGGGGAATAAACAAAAACACGAACACAAAAACAAAAAGAAAACAACAACAAGGAAAATTAAATCACCCAAACCCAAAATGAAAAGCACGACAATTGGAAAAACACAAATCTACAACCCCAATCCCAACTCAATTAAATAATCTACGAAAAGCAACTCCGTAAGTCCCCCAACCTGGGGGAGCACGTTGAGGGAGTTCCGAAACACGGCGACGATCCATAACCGCAACAGCCGATCGGAGGAGAATAGAAGCCACTCGTTCTAAAGCCACAGATAAGTGTTGACGATAAAAAGAAGTAAGAAACCGAAAGAGGAGGGCTCCCACGTCCTCGGCGCTCGAAAGCATGTCGATCGCAAATACGGAGAAACTCGTCCATTGTGAAATTCTATGGGCTCCATTGCCACACAGAATTCGAAGATCCGAAGAAGCTAATCTAGATAGTGTCGACTCCAAGTTTATATTAGCCCAAATGATTGACCCCTTGAAAATCAGAACCATATTACAGCTTTACCTTTGTGAAATAAGATTTTTTGTGTGCTCAGTTCCACCACAGAATGCAAAGTTAGAATATGAGATTTGGACACATTCACCAAATTTGAATTTCCCTTATAAATGCAGCCACCCTGGCAGGCATAAATTGTGACCAACTACACCCTTGTGTTGCATGGACTTCCCTGAGTCCACGGTAAAAGGAATCATTGAATTTGCTCACCTGAGCATTAAGTTATGGTTGTTCAAAGAGAACGAATTTATAGAGAATGCCTCTAGGAGAGAGGGCTTCCAAAAATGTCTAAGTACTAAGAACCTACTCAAATTATCATACACTATATATTATGTATATACAAAGTACGATAGCCGCCGTACTTTATAAACGGAATTATATGGCACCACTCTCAGTCTGCCTCGTGGCAAATAAGTCGTCACCATTCTCTCCCTTTCTTTTTCGGCATCCTAAAGGATGATGCCACGTGTCATTTCCCTCCATTTTCGCGAAGTACTCCCAAAAAACCTTTCCGGCATGCCGACACTCACGCTTGCCGTCCGTTCGTAATTCGACGATCAATTTCGGCCGTTCGATCTAACGGCGCGCCGAATAATGTTGACCGTTGAAATTCAACAGTCATCGTTCCGTGTTGACCTTTGAATGTTTACGTCGATTCGTTTCGTAATCCGCATATGGAGTATGTAGATAAAGACCACGTTTCTATACGTTCCGAACACAATATATTAAGCAGTCACTGACGCAGGTTTAAATCCAGTTGTTGGCAACTTAAATTATTTATCAAACCATATGTATATATCTTTTCATTAAGACCTAAGGGATAAAGCGTCCTATTATACCATACGTAATACCAGTGAAAGACTTACGATCAAATCTGGTTAAGTCTAACATTTTGGTCATCTTACTTTCTGACTACGGCGCCAGCCATGGCTATCTATGTCTTCGTGTGAATACGACAAGTATGGATGACTTTTGAAGACCATCTGACAAACACATATACTAAATTCAAACCTAGAAAATACATAAATATCAACACATTGCAACACCTAGACAACCAAAGATCTCGACCGCCATCGAAATAAAGTCTTTCATAGGGTCTCGGTGGGCATAATCACGCTCTTTCGCCCTAGCGGCATCACGAGCCGCCACCCCAACTTGTCGAGTCACCTGACCAAAACCGTCGGTGAAGTACGGTTAGCCAAGACAATATCACCGAAGATACGACGGGCACCATCGAGTAAAACAATATCGATCTGACGCGAGGGAATAATATTAGAAACCTCCCACAGAAAAGCCCCCCTATGAAGCGATAGTCGATATATATATATAGACCAAATGAATAGATCAAACTTACCATTTTTTTCAATTTCGTTTTCCTTTCGTTTTTTTGTTCGTTTTTATTCTCGTTTTTTTGTTTCTTTTTTCGTTTGTTTCATTTTTGTCGTTTTTTTCGCTTGTTTCAATTTAGGTTCATTAGATTTTTCAATAAATAATATATTTATGTTTTAGGGTTTTATTCGGGTTTTCCGAGACAAGTTGGGTAAACTTGGCAAGCTTTTTAAGAAGGTGAGTGAGATAAGTGGTTTATAAATATTCCTCCAATATGGGATTTTTTGTTATTATCAAAACTTTTTTTTTTTTTTGGATAAAATCATATGAAGTTCATGCGAAAAAAATGTATGTTCCGTTACAAAATATTACGTTATTTCTTGTATCATTTGTTTTTTAATGTGAATGAAAATTGTTTAATGAGGAACTTAAATAGATTTAATATTCCGACGGTAAAAAAAAAAAAAAATGATGCAAGAAGTTTAGGACCTTTTTCTATCTTTTATACTTTTCCATACTTTAACATTCCTTATTTTTCGTATGTTTCAAATCACTATGAAATATTTTGCAATTAGTGGAATACCGATTTTGAGTGATTTTGTGACTCTCAATTTCGATAAAAAAATGAAATAAATAAATAAAACGCTTTTTTCTTATTTAATTAATTTTGATAATTTTTGATAGTTTCTCATCTTTAGTTAAAATTTTAGGTGAATCTTCGTGTTAGACACAATAGGACCAAATATTGTTTTTTTTATTTTAATATTAGTGAATAGTAAGTAATAGTAGGTAAGAATTTTATTAGAAAAAAGAGTTTTATTAACAAAAAGAGTTTAATTAAGAAAAAGAGTTTTATTAAAAAGGGTGATGGTAAATCTCTGGGTGTTGGGCTCAAAGGAAACAAACAACTGAATAAACTGAACGGAAAAACCAAGAACATGGAATTTGTTAAGTATTGTCCCATTTGCTTTTATAAAAAATACCAATCCATTTTTAGTGTTGGATAAAAAAAAAAACCGTAATCTTTGCCTCACATTACTCAAATATAGAAACCCTAAAACCCTAAAATACATTCAAATCTTTGATATTAGGGTTGGCATCGTTTGCAATTTGAAGAAGGTGGCTGCCGTCAAAAGTTGAGAACATTTTGCGGATTTCAAGAAGATCGTACATATCGTCACACGTGCGGTCAGAAGCAGAAAAAAGTACAGTACTGGTTATTGTCTCCAAGAGACAGAATCTTGGGGCGGACTTCCATTAGCGAAAAAGTAGGATTGTTTACTGAGGGCCGTACCGTTTCGTACAAGTCCGTACCATTTATTTTTTTAAACAAAGAAAAACTTATTTACGGAAGAATCTCCAGGGTTGTAGGCTTAAAAGCTGACCGTCGGATGCATTGTACTTTTTACCCGAGACGCCACGTCGCCAACCCTACAGTGTGTGGCGACCTTCCACAGTGAGGACACTTTGCACACACTTGCACACATTGAACGTGTAAAAATGGGCCGCGTGGAAAAGGAAACAAAATCTACGATGAGCGCGCGCTTATGTGCGTACACGTCAGGGTGGATGCGAATCCGTCGAAATTTTTCCGTCACGGTCCCACCATCAAAGTTTGCCGCCGCCTTTTTGTCGTTCCGTTTTTAAATTTTGGATAGTACACCGTGAATCGTTATTAGCCTTATGTACGCTATATCGGCACCCCAAAATTTTGACATTGATACATTAAATATAATAAACTACACTATTTAAGGACGTGCACCATAATCTGCCACGTCTCCTGGAACTAAATTAGAATGAATGACGCTAATTTTTTCTTTACACTAATAATTTCTATACGCTAATAACGATTCAAGGTGTACAGTACATTATAATGCCCTCTTTACGAGTCATTAATTACCTCCGCTACACCGCGCATCGTTATTAGTGTCAAATTTTAAATAGTGTGGAATTAAATATACCGTCATTGACGCTAATTAAGATTTTTTTTTTTTTTTTTTAAAAGGTGTATTCTAATTTCGGCGTTTATGCTAATTTGGGAACAGCAAAAATGGAATATTCGCTGTACGATTATATACATTAATATATGTATCCGTACAAAATATTATAAATCGTACGCCGTCGTGAAATTTAAATATCCGTACATGTAAGACTAATTTACGTGTCATAACAATCCTGTTTTTTTAGCGCACAATCCTATGCGTGCGCGTCTGATTTAACTCATTTCTTGTAAAATTTTCACTTGAAAAGGTACATTTATGTACGGTCTGACATCGACCGTACACCACACTATTTAGATATTATTGTAATTCGTCCTTTACGCTATTTTGTACGGTACCTTAATTAACGTCAAGGAAAAATTAAAATCATGTATCCTATTTGAGGAAAAAAATCAAAATTTTAAGAACCCAAATTAGTGTCGTTGACACTAATAACGATGCGCGGTGTAGTACAGATATTGCATTCAGACTTTGCATTCGAAGATTCTTTTAAGATTTTAAGCATCGAATATTAATTTATGTGTTACCAACCAGAATGAGCCACGCAAATAAAATTTGATTTACTGACGCGACCTATAATGGAAGGCACGCCCTTCGGTAAAAGGATCCGTACAATTTTTGGCACGCCTAATGGAAGTCCGGCCTTAACCAATGCGCGTGCACTGTACGTGGAATCGAAAGGCAAAGATTCGATGCGTCAAGACAAAAAAACACGTGGCGTAAAATAATGGCGTCAGAATATACTTAACTTACCGCACAGTCGACAAGTCAAAACTCAAAACGAGAGGACATGTGTCCGTCCTACTGGCTACTCAGTTTTACCGGAAAGATTCGGCTACTCCCGCAGTAAAAATGTTAGCCGGCCGTCACATCAATATAGGTTCGGTTTTCAGAAGTCAAAAGTATGCGACATTTTTGCCGTCTGTCCGTACATTATATGTACGAGTATTGTACATTTTTGTACTTTATGTCGTAGGCGCCAAAATGTAGCAAAAATTAGTGTGTACGAAAAAAAAAATCCTTAGAACAAATGAACAATATTTACATGTGCGTTCTATGTTTTTTATTGTTGTAGTTACGGATTAGGGTTCATTTCTTTGAAACGGTGCATGGACCGTTTCGAGGTCCCTATTCAAAAATCGAACGGACCATATGCACCCAAATATATAAGTAAAACAGTCCCGATTCAAAAAATGAACGGACCATATGCGCCGAAATAAATAATTAAAATTCGGCCTGAGTTTCTCCCTTTCAGAAAACATAAGACATTGGCTACAACGGAGATACCGGAGAATATTTGGATCAATGAGAGATGGCAACGTGTAAAAGACACTTGAACAAAATGTCGGTAATGATCTTTTATATTTTTTGCTTTTCTAAGTTTTGCTTCAAACCGAATTTTTTCATCACACTTGCTGAATTCTGATTCGCCCGTTCACTTGTAATTTATTTAAATTGATAAAAAACGACGAAACGGCAAGCATAGAAATAGCGAAATAAAAGCTTTTCCCTTCCCGGTTACCCTTAAGGATGACGTTCCATCAGCGTGAAACTCGGGTACTGTAGTTTACTGCATACTGTACTTTTCTGTACCATTTTTCGTACGTTTTTTCCCCGTTTTTCAAGCATTTGTACGGGTAATCTAATTCTGTACGGTTCCAGGTGTGCACAAAAGTACCGCATTTTCCGCTCCAGAGTAATGCATACCTTCTCTTTTCAAACTTTCGATGAGTCGTCTCTTAGAAGTCATGAGCGTCGGCCATGGATTGACACGTGTCAGTTCATACCATTGGAACGCGTTTACAACCGCCTTCCGTACGAGCGTTATTTTACGTATTTTTCTCGCTTTTCTTTGCTTTTTTGTCTTCTTTTTATTTCTCTATGTTACTCAGCTGTCATGTGAAACATCCGACGTATCTCCGGAAAAAGAAGGAAGGTTTCAAAATTCTTCCGTACCGGAAAAAGACGAAATATCCGTACATATTTTATTTTCTCCGAAGCTTGGAAGGCTAGATTCTGAAACTTCAAATTTCTTTGAAAATAGAATAAACGTAACTGGAGCAGAAAAAACGTTCGAAAAAACGTTTAAAAAGGAACCGGAATCCGATCCGGCGTGCGATTTTTTTTCAGGAAGATGGAATTTCGATCCTTCGTATCCTCTCTACCACGATTGTCCTTTTCGAGAAAACGTATATTCTTGTCGCGCCAATGGACGGCCGGATTTTGAATACGAAAAATATAAATGGATTCCAAGTAAATGCCACGTGGCACCTTTTAACGCCGTCGATTTTATGGAAAGGATGAAAGACAAGAGAATGATTTTTTTTGGTGATTCCTTGGCAAGATCTCAATTTGAATCCTTATTATGTCTTATTTGGAGTGGACTTCCAAACCCTAAAATGCGCCAAATCGAATCGTTAAGAAGTCGCAATTTCGGCGTTCGAGAATCGACAAAAACCGTATCTTTTTCGTATTTTAATGTGGATATTGTTTTTCGAAGGTCGCCATGGCTTTTGGAAACTACCAAGAATGTTCCTAAGTTTGTACCAAAATATGTGAAAGCAATCATAAATTTGGATCGAGTCGATTATTTAATTCAAAAAATGGCGAAAGAATCGGACATTTTGATTCTTAATAGCGGACATTGGTTCGAAAAATCTCCGTTACATAACAAAAATACTCTTTATTATTATATAAGCAATAGCACTTTCCTTTCTAATGTTTCTAAATATGAAGCTTACATGAAATCCCTAAAAACCGTACGGAAGTGGTTAAAAAATCTCGAGAAGACGAAAAAACGCGTAATTTATTGGAGAACTTATGAACCAAATCACTTTAAATATGGAGAATGGAATAATGGAAGTACTTGTAGCGATTTAACCGAACCCGCAAAAGACAATAGGGCATTAAAAAAATTTCCGTGGCCCAAACATGAAAATGTGGCGCAAAAAATTCTCCGGCCAATCGCGGGGCTCCGGTTTTTGAATGTGACGGAGATGACGCGATGGAGACCAGATGGACACGTCAGCAGATGGAGGCTAGGGGAATGGAAAATTGAAGACTGCTCGTGAGTTGATTTCTGAACTCTGAAACTTTTGAACCCTAAAACTTTTGAACCCTAAAACTTTTGAACCCTAAAACTTCGGAACCCTAAAACTTTTGAACCCTAAAACTTTGGAACCCTAAAACTTTTGAACCCTAAAACTTTTGAACCCTAAAACTTTTGAACCCCGAATTCAAATGAAGCTGGAGGTTTTTTAGGACTACATTTTAAGAATCTTTTAGGTTTTAAGTCTGGAAATTGTTTTGAACTCTGGTCAGTTATCGATGTTTTGACCTAAATGATGGACAAAAATAACAAAGAATTCTTGCATATAGAAACATGTCAAGAGGAGCATAGAAAATATTAAAAAAAATAAAAATAGAAAACATTTGAGAGCATGGAAGCATTGATCAAGGGTCATTTGGTTTTTTTAGCATACCCGAAAATGGAATTAAACGCATAAAATGTTGAATTTCATGTATAAAACATAGGATATAAACCATAGAAGTAAAATGGTTTATGGGTTTTTTAGGGTTTTTCATGGATTACAATCATTGGAAACTGGACATACAACATTGAAGAATGAACCTAAAACGTTGTATGTAGGAATTTGAACTTGGAATAATGGAAGGTTGAATTATGGATTTTTGAATACAGAATTGCGAATAGAATTTTAAAGTAAACATGGAACCACGTTTATAGACTTTAAAATCTGAAATATGAGACAGGGAACTCGAAAGTAAGGGCATGAACTTGTAATAATATTTTGTAACACGAAACTTGAGAATGAAAAATGTGTCAATCTATTAAAAACAGATGTAGGCATGCATGGGACCTCATTTCAAAAAAAAAAAATCAAGTTCTGATTAGATGTTAGGTATTTGCTTTGTCCATGAAAACCTGAAGCATGTTTTGGACTAGAGTTTCATGTCGCCTACGTTTTTCTTTGAATCGATACTCGGTAACTTTGGTATTGCCGATAGCTGAGACCCGATCTATTTTCCAGCCCTAATCGCCGTCCCGTACTATATTTAATTTCGTCCCGTACTATATTTTATTTCGCTCGCTATTTCTCTCTTCCCTCTTTCTGTTGCACTTCCTCTTGTGATTTCTTACTTACCTGTTTTGATAAAAATAAATTAAAATTACCAAAAAACGATACAAAAAGGAATGGTATGCACAGATTTCGGTTTTCCTAACCCAAAAAACGCAAATTAGTAAACCCATAAAATCTGGGCAGCAATGCCAAACATAAATACGGTGACTCTCATACGTAGTCAATCAGCAGGTACCGTACTTTTAGTAATGTGGCGTACCGATCGAAATCAAAAACGATATATCGCGATTTCAAGGATAGGGACGTACAGTTCATACAGTTCGTACAGTTCGATATCATTTGAAATTAACATATTTTAGATGCACGAAATGTACGGAGATTTACGGAGTGTACGGAATTTACGGTTGATATAATGATTATTGACCCCTCAAAAGAGTACATATCGATTATCGGCAAAACTCTATCGATATGCAATAATACTTTTTAGTACCTTTTTGTACCTTTTGTACTATATCATTCATATTGAAATTTTGGAATTCTAAACCTATCAATATGCGATAATACTCCATGAGCCGATTTCGGAACTGATGTAACCATTTTAATATATTTTTTAAGCTATGAATCTTATTTGTTTTTGTGTCGGGTTTTTTATTTTTTTGCAGACATTGGTGTCTCCCAGGTGTGCCCGATGCATGGAATGAATTGTTTTATGTAAGTTTATTGCGTCATAATTTTACGGTCTAAATGTGTTCTATGAAGCAGTTAACCAGTACTACAAATGGGATTATGTAACGTGAGACATTTTCCCTTTTAAAGTTCGGTCTTTTTCCTTTTTAAGTACCATCTTTTCCTTTTAAAATACCATCTTTTCCTCTTAAAACACCTATCTTTCTTTTTTAAAATATCATCTTTCCTTCTGAAATACCTATCTTTTCCTTTTAAATACCCTCTTTTCCTTCTAAAATACCATTTTTTCCTTCTGAAATACCATCTTTTCCTTCTAAAATACCATATTTTCCTTCTAAAATACCATCTTTTCCTTTTAAAATACCATCTTTTCCTTTTAAAATACCATTTTTTCCTTTTAAAATACCATTTTTTCCTTTTAAAATACCCTCTTTTCCTTTTAAAATACCCTCTTTTCCTTTTAAAGTACCGTCTTTTCCTTCCCAAACAAGTGAAGTAGAGATATTTTTTGTCGACTTTTATTGATGAGGTTTCCAATTGAAACTTCATGTATAGAAAAGAAGTCTCTAATAGTGTGTACATTATTAGTGGGTGGAATTTGTTGAGAGCTTTAATATTTTTAGCGAGTTCCACTAAGAAAATTTTCCGTTCCATCCAATTTTCCGTAGGTAAGAGGTAAAGAAGTGGCACCATCACTTACTTAATTAGGTTATATGATCTCACAATTCAGATGTACTCTTTTGTCTTTTTATATTTGTCTTTTCCTTTTTTCTGTCGACTTCTAGCCAATCTTATTTTGGGCTTTGTGTCTCGTTGTTATGTAATTGTATAATAAGTTTAATAAAAAAAAGTACGAGTGATTAATAATAAGCTTAATTAAAAAAGTACAATGGGAAACCATGAGCACAGGAGTGGAATTAAGTACGAAAGGGAGGTGAAATTATCACACAATATCAACTCTAAAGTTACTAAAATTAGAGAACACTTCAAAAACCAAATGAAAAGCAAAAAGGACAAAATGAAAGGCTAGAATAAAAGCCTAAAAATATATATATATAAAGGCATCAAAGCCTAACACAACGACACTGAATCGCTAATTAGGGTAAAGAAATTATAAGCGAAGGGGTTCATACTAGTGCTATAATTTAATTACTTCTTAGGTTCCAAGTGACTACAGTTTGTGAACCACTCAAAAAAAAAAGCACTTAAAAAAAAAACAATAGGAAAAAAAAACCTGAAAAAGCAATTGGTGTCATTGATACTATTTTAGGTCCAGAGAGCGAAGTTTAAGGGCTCCACATGCAGTCATTGGCACCAATAAAGAAGCACTAATATACCAACCAAAACCCTAACAAAACTGAGCTGTCCTTTCTTTGTGTATTTACTTAACTAGTTGTTGCCTCTTTGGGTGTCTTAATTTTAAGTGCCATTTTTCGCTTGTTTCTTTCTTTCTCCTTGTTTTTTCCTTATTTCTGTTTCACTAGACATGTATTTTTTCAGTTTTTTTTATTCCCATGGTCTCAGGTGGTTTGTCAACATACTTCTTTTATTCAATCGTGGGTTTTTGTATTGATTCTTGGTTCCTTCTTTTCCTATTTTGGTTTAATCCCTTAGAATAAGTCTATAATCTCTATGTTTTATTAGGTCTCTCAAAGCAATGGCATCTCTTTTTCGTTCAAGAATTGTTGCACCTTCTTGCACCTATTTTGTTTTATATGATGCCCTAGATTTTTTCTCATTGCAATGAGGAATCAATCAAAAATCTGACACCAAAATTGAAAAGAAGAGAGCCTCTGGTTTGGGAAACCATGAGTTACGTACAAGCTCCCTTCAATCATCTTCATATGGTTTTATCTTCATCAATAGACCAACTGCCCGTGTCAAGTGATGACAGCCAGCTGTGCTCCATTACACCGGCCACCATCAGTAGCATCAAGAATATAAGGCTGACAGCAGTTAAAAGTGTATAATTGTAGTGCAAGAAGACATGGCCGACTGTAATGCACTCCCTTAAGTACAGTTGTAACAATATTTTAAGAATTTCAGTCGAAAACAATCGACTGAATTAGTGTTATTAATTGTTAAGAAATACGAGCAGTAAATTTATCATTGTCTACATGCCAGCTTGCGCAAGGCTCCAAGTAGCAGGATTGATCAATTTTTCAGAGAGTTTCACATACATTGGCCACCCGAAAAAAGATTGAGCTCTGTAAAACTTTCATGTAAAAACGGACTGATAGACGTCCAGTCACTCAGAATACCGGGTACTGCACTTCCTTGCAAACACGAATCACCATTTTGGCATGAAAGAAAACACAATGCTCAAGTTTCCAACATTTATAAAATGATTTATCGCATCACTACATCAATTACTTTGAACCAGAAGCAGATCACCACACAGATTGTAAATGACCATACATTCTCAATCAGAAGGTTTAAATAGTACAAGAGTCTAGACCTAAAGACAAGACAAAAATACTGTAGATTACCACACAAGTGTTCAGAAACATATTTCTGGTGTCAAAACCTTTAACTCATTCGGTTAGCATAATAAAGTAGAGCCATATATTCATTTTTGTTATTTTCCTATTATGATTGCTATTAATAGTAGTATTTGTTATCAATACTATTAAGATGCAGATAATTATTTTCCTTCGGAAAGAATCAAAAACCACCAAACATTTTGCGAACATTTTTGACCAGCTTGTGGGAGCAGAAAAGACAACAGCCGGAAAAAAATGGACAAAAATATTAATCAGCATACTATAGTGATCAAATAACCCAGAACTTACAAAAAATTCTCAGAATAACACAAGAATAGTCACAAACAGGGAAAATGCTCACTAATTCTCCTCCCATCCAATCACAGCTCTGCGTGTGTCATTCTGAGCCTCTGTCTCAGCTTGCTGCAAAGGGGGAAGGTTTTACATCCAGAACCTGGCTGAAAAAAGGGGAGAGGGAAAAAAAAATATCACCTTCCAAGAATCCACTGAAAAATCTAGGGTATGAAAGAAATTCATTTGGATTTCAAAAATCCTGTCCTATATCGTAATGAAAATAGAGATTCAAAATACACACCTGAAAGAGATTCAGGTGCTAACAACTTTGTACCCTCACCAAGTTGACTAAACAAGACCACTGAACAGAAAATACAGTCTCCATGTATCTCTCTCTCTCTCTCTGGCTCTCTTCTCTCTTTCGCTCTCTCTCTCTCTTGCGCGTGAAGGAAAACTCAAGTATGGGAGAATCACAAGAGTTCCAGACTGAAATGCTCCTAGTTGAAGTTTTATCAGCCGTATACCCTTGCCCATCTGGCTCGAATTTTGTCTTCACACACGTCTCTCTCCGCCCTCCCCTCCCCTCCCCTCCCTCCCTCCCTCCCTCCCTCCTCCATCCTCACCCCAACAATATGACCAATAAACCATAAAATTCATCACTTAGGGCCAATATCTTTCAGAGCACAAATCTGTTCCTCTCCCATGGAGCTCATGACAGTTACAACCAAGTCTTTGCCATCCGCAAATCCGTCCTTCAGCTGCACATAGCACATATATCCACCTCCAGTTGTCATTACTTTGCTTAGAATAAAGAAATACCTTATGACTAGAAAGACCTTATTACTCTGTGTAGATATCCATCACTCCTATATTCTATTATCTGACTTAGTTCCACAACTTTGTGATGTTGTCAACCAATCAGAGTATACAGGACAATGCATGTAAACCATTCGTGAAAAAAAGAATAGATATAAGAAAATTTAGCCAATAAACCAGACGCCCTGACTAGTTACGACTCATAATACCATTACAGAGAAAAAAATCCTGATTCTAAAAGAACATCACTGCTGAGATAGGAGCTTTGACTCATATACCTGGGTAAGAATAGGCTCCTCATTGGGGAGACGAAGATCATCCTTGGTTTCACCGTTTTCAGTGAGGAGAGACACCTGCACAAAAAAGAAATCATCCACTTACATCAACCACTCGATCAATATTGTTGACAAAGAAACAGCTGCGATGGCAGAAAAAACAGATGAAAAATAATAGACCTAAACCAGTATCTACCTCTTCACAACCTCCATAGGCATGTGTTGGAAAACAATCCATACAAAACCATATGATCAAACTTAAACCATAGTGAAGGAAGAAAGGAGATACTACAAAATGACCTAATTGCATTTAGTGAAGCATATGATGAAACAACTGCAAGGACAATGGTATCGTTCATAACTGGTGCAGTGAGGGGAATACGAAAGGAAATCAAAAACTGACTGGCATAGCCCTTTTGCTTCAAGCTAGCAAACCTCGAAAAAGGCAGACGAGATATTTGAAAAAATGCCAAAAAAACAAGCAGGAAAGTCGGATAATACTGTAAGCACACTACGTAGACAAATCAGCCACAGTCTAAGTTCTCAACACTCTTCAAATGAAACAGAAGGGTTCAGAAACACACATGAGACATGACTACTTTGACGTCTCCATCAAAAATAGATGAAAACATGAGGCTCCTATATATGCATCAATGAATAAATATACATGTATAAACAAATGTACATATACACAAATATGAGAGCGTTGAATTGACTCTCTTGGTTAAGAGATGACTTACAAAGCCGTCCTCTGAGATGTCAATCAACTGGTAGTCCGTACGGGTCACATGTGGAACCTACAAAATAGCGACAAGAGTCAAGAGTTTTGATAGAGCTCACATGTCATGGTCCAGAAAAACAAGGACCAAAAACTTTCAGACATACAGCAAAAGCTAAACTACTGAACAGAAAATACAAAAAAAGACAAGATACCACATCTATTAGAAAATCAGTGACAGAACATTTCAGCTACATTAAATCCTCTACAAATTAACTTTCCTCGACAACCTGAACGAAGGTAAAGACCACCGTATTAAATGAAAAAAAATAGCATAAAAAACAGCCAGCCTAAAATACTCACATCACAATTGTGAGATGATGGAACAATGTCTTCCAGTTTCTTTCCAGTAAAAATATCAATGGCCACAAAATGACACTTAGCGTGACCGTGCTTCCCGGTCTTGGAAGTGGAAACTTCCACAACCTGAAAATACCAAAAACCACACTAGTTAGCATTCAGACACATGCAAAGGGCGGACAAAATATTGACATTCTCTCTCCCTCTCTCGCTCTCTCTCCCGATGTCTTCCTTCTCCCCTAATTCACCCTCTCTCTCTTTTTCACAGTCTATCACTCTCTCTCTCTCCCTTTAGCTGTTTGACAGAAAAAGCAAAACCAAAGGTAGTGCGTGAACAAAAAACCTAAATGATAGAAAGTGAGCAAAAACGGGAAACAATCGACACTATTTCTGTACCAACCTTGGTAGGTCTAGCTTTGATCACAAGGTATCCTCCCTTACGGACAGCGCCAGCCTGTTGAGGGTACGTCTTGGAGGCTCCGGCATCGGCCTTCTCATCGAATCCGTGCTCTTCGTCAGACATGATTTAGGAAAAGAAAAAAAAAAGATAATTTGACTAAGGAAAGACGAGGAGACAGGGTTTGCAAGCAAGAAGAGAGGCGGCTCCTGAGTTCCCTCTTGAGAACCGGGAAGAGACCTAATATGAAAGCCGTCCAAGAACTTATGTTTGCTTTTCGGACACCAAGACGAATTTTGCTGGTATTGTCAACGCTCAAATGTTTTCATGATTTCATTTAAAATCAGAATAGGTACATTATTACTAGTATTAGCTGATCATATCGTTTTGAAATGTACGCATTCTCAATATGTTTTTACTTTTGTAAGTGTTATTGATTGCAGTCACATGAATTTAGCAAAACCAATACAGTCGATGAAGTTCAAATTTTAACATTTTACTAATTGTAGTGTACTAATACTTGAGTGATTGAGCTTTAATTTTAGCGAAATCCGCGAAATCGAACGGACGGATTTACAAATAACGGAAGATCTCTGATGGAACCACCTACCGTACATTCCAGATTCCATGCTTGCCGTACTATAGTTCAAAAGTGCGAAACGAATGAACATACGGTATGTGAGGTCAACAATTAAGAATACGGATATACGGTACGAATGAAAACACGGTATGATGATGGCGAAATAGCATCGACGCATGGAGAATTGAATCATTGAAAATGGGGAATAAAATTAGTAAGTATTATCTAACCATTATAGATCCTAGAAATGACAACTTATAATGAAATGATACTCGATCTAAAAAGGATTTGTAGCTAAATTTTATAAGTTTTTAAAATTGTTTGAAAAAGTACATATATTTTTACACTTACAAACCAAATTGTACTTGTTTGTTTGCTATGGGATCAACTTACGTCTTCTTTTGGCATGACTAATGCGGTATGCGACCTAAAAACAAACAATTAAAGAAAATATTAAAGGACAATTTACTACTTTTGCTAAAGTTTGTGATGATGCAACGCGACCTTGTGCGCAATATTTTCTATTAGACTTTGTAACCTACTATAGCATCACTTTGTTTTTTTAATGTTTTTTTTTAGGTTCCACTTTCGTGCATCTCTTTCACACTTTATTCATGTCCCATAAAAAAAATTGTTGTTTCCTGATGGACAATCTTATCAACACGATGACGGTGGCAAAAAAGTCGATCTATTGTCGATAAACATTTTTAACTATTGTTTACAATGATGGTGATGATGATAATGATGGAAATGATGATGATAGTTGTGAAAATGTTGTACCGATGTGTCATTAAATCAAGGTCGGAAAAACCCAAAAATATACTAGTTTTATCGGTCCTAAATATAATAAAAGAAAAACAAAAAAAAAATCTCCTTCTCCTACTCCTTGTTACTGTTCGCTTACTACTCTTAAGGCTTTTAAAAAAAGGAAAACACGACCACGATTGGTAAACCGGTCCACTACAATAAGTGTGGATTTAGATTAATATGAGGATTAATTCATTAATTAAAACTCGTGTAGATTAATAAGTGTGGTTCAAAATATTGTAGGTTGAAATAATGTAGAAAATAATATTTGCCATTAGAAGAATAATTCGTCCATATTTTATGAATAGTTTCCATTTAAAAAAAAAAAAAAAAAAACTCGATTGACTCGAAATGACGTAGCAATAAAAGATTTCAGAGGTGCATGGAAGAAAAAAAAAATGGAAGAAAAAAGAAAAAGGGAGTCGAAGAAGAAAAAATGAATTATTTATTACAAAAAAAACAACACAAAAAACAAATAAGAAAAAACAAATCTACAGAAGCTATAGTTTCAAAAAAAACGAAATCAAAATAGAATTAGACAAACGTAACATTGTCAAAACCTGCTCTAGTTTATAACAACAAAATAATATCTATTTTTTTTTTCTTCGACAAAATAGAATTTGAAAAATTCGCACGACAAAACCTTTTTGGTTCATAACCGCAAGATTTACAAACCAAAAACAAACAAATTGAAACTAACAAAGCACAATAACAATGTTTTTTTCATTTCTTTTCTTTTTTTCTTTCTTTATTTTCTTGTTTTTCTTTTTTCCTTCTCTTGGTTTTCTTTTTTCTTTTTTTTTTTTTTTTTTTCATTCGTATTTTCTCTCTCCCTTTTTTTTTCCTTTCTTTTTTTTTCTCTTTTTAAGCTGTTAAAATTTCTCTCCCTCCTTCGGTAATGAGAATCGT
>JBBHKE010000775.1:653658-666158 GCA_037447655.1 Zygnema cylindricum | reverse complement strand
GAAAAAAAAAGGGGGGGGAGGAGAAATGAAAAGAGGGGAAAAAATCAAACGAGAAAGGAAAAAAAAAAACGGACGAGATTTCTGGCTTCAAAGGAATCCGGAGAAAATTGGAAAAAAAAAAGAGGAAAAAAAATGAAAAAGATAGGGAAGGAAGGGGAAAGGGAAGAGGGAAGGAAAAGAGAGAGAAAAGAGAGAGAAAAAGAGAGAGAGAGAGAGAGAGGACGAGAGAGAGAGAGAAAGACTGACAAGACTACTTGAAAAAAAAGAACAACAAACTAAAGTAAAAGAGGGAGGGGAGGCATGGCCCGAGGGGGGGGGGGAAGAGAGGGGGGGAGAGAGAGGGAGAGGGAGGGAGAGGGAACAACATTTAATGCAAAAACCACTCACCCAAATCCCAGCTTTTTACCGGCCATGGCGGTCGTTTGTCTTTTCTGAAACCAATCGCCACCTGTCGTGAAATCGTTTAACAAAAAATATATAATTTAAAATTAGTAAATCAAATAAGCAAAAATTTCTTCCCTCTCCTCTCTCCCTCCCCCTCCCCCCTCCTCCTTCCCTCCCCTATCAGCTTGCCTTCCTCCTCCTCTACGATCCCCTTCCATCTCTCTCTCTCCTCCATCCCTCATCAATCCTTCCCTTCCCTTTCCCTCCGCCTTCCCCTTCCTTTCCTCATCCATTCCCTCTCATCCCTCTCCCCCTGATGGTTAATGATTTGTACTTATGATTAATCCTATTAACCTTCTAATTTTTAACATTTGATTCCAAAAATGAAATAACAAACAGAAAATGCAAAAAAAAATGGAAAAATAAATTCGCAAAGGAAATGTAGCGTATAATACTTTTGAGACTGATGATTTTACTAGATTAATTCGAATTTTGAAGCTTTCTAGAATTTGGAATTGAAAAAGAAGAAAAATAAATGTAAAAAAGTGGCATCAATTTCCACACATTATGTTTTTGACTATTTTGCTCATCTGTTTTTTTTTTTTTTTCATTTATATATATTTTTTACCCTCGGAGAAAAATAAGCAGAATCATCCCTTTTTTCAGTTTTCCACTGTTTTTGAGATTTAGTTAACCTTTTATTAGGCTTAGAGTTTCCTTTTTTTTTTTTTTAAACAAAAAAAACCTAATTATTTTTTAGTCATTTGATTCATTTTTTTCAAAAATTGAATCATTTTTTTTTTCCACCTGTCGAATCATATCGCCCTACACCAAATGCCGCCTGTTTTCCGCAAAACGACAAACTTTTTCGGGTTTGCGAATTCGAGAAAAATGTGCCACGTGTCAAATTCCCAGAGATCTCGGATGGTTGAGCTGAAAACAGAGTGTGACACGTGACAAAATGACACGTGGCAGCCATGAGTATCCTCTCTTTTCTTCTCTCTTTCTTTTTCCTTTTTTATGCGCTTTTCTCTGTTGTGGTCAAAATAACTGACTGCCGATTCTTTCGTACACACCTCGCACAATTCCGTACGCAAACATGAATGGAATCTTCGTACTGAAAAATCTGACGATTCATTAAATACGTACGGAATATTTTCAAACAATGAGCCCAAGATGTGCACTGAGCAACTTTGGTGATCCGCAGCAATCTGTACCTATTACAGTTTTATAATATTTTAGAATTTTAGGTTATAGACTTATAACTTACAAGTTATAACTTATAAAATATATACTATAATAATCTATAACAGAAGTATTTTACCAGGTTATAATCTTTTATCAAATACAGTTAAGATGTCGGAATCTAACGGTATTTGCCGATCTTGTCAGGCGATATAGGATCTCAGGCGATCCTGTCCGTCCATTTCGGACAAGAAATAAAACGGTATGTTTAACGCTGTGATCCGACGGTGCATTTGCGGCGTAAAAATAATTATAAATCGCAGACCGTCGGATCTACGACATTTCCTTGTGAACCAAATGATACTCTAAACTCCTCAAAACGTTGCAATTTACCGGTAGGCATATTACGCGAAATACAAGAAGAGATCTGGGCCGTCCGTTCCATTGCAAGAACAAGCGGTATGTTTTGCGTCGTGATCCAGAGGTCGAAAAAGTCAAAAATTTAGATACCCGAAACCGACAAAAAAAAAAATCAAAATCTGAACACCCGATACCCGACCGCGTTATATCACGCTCCTAAATTGTTACCCGGTACCCAATACGCGTTTACGAAAATAAAAGTTAACCGAAACTCGATTTCTCGCGACTACCCTTAGCCGCCCGTACCCAGAGGTCGCAATCAGGTACCCGAATCGGTACCCGACCGTTACCCGACCGCCCGCGTCGGATCCGGAACGGATTCGGGTGCCAAATTTTAGGGGCCAGTCAGATTCGGGAGGGTGATTCACAAAAAAAAAAAAAATAGGGTACGGTCTGGTAAGCAAAAAACGAAAAAAATGAAGGTTTAGTGTTGTCCATACTACCCAACATTATTGTACTTTCTACTCTTGTTATCGTGGAAGGTATGAGGGAGATGTACCATTAATTTTGTAGATATTCGGGTATGGGCAAGTACAAGTAGTCGCGAGAATTCAAGTTTCGGCTAACTTTTATTTTCGTAAACGCATAGCGGCTACCGGGTAACAATTTAGGAGCGTGACATAACTCAGTCGGGAATCGGGAGTTCAAATTTTGAAAAAATTGTCGATTTTTGTGTATCTAAAATTTTGATTTTTTCGACCTCTGCCCATTAACCGTCAATTGTATCTACATACGTGTCGTTTGTCTAGTATGTGGTAGTTGGTGGTGACAAGACAAATCAAAGTGTATCACAAGTCTATTTGGGCTCCTTAAAAGTCTTCAGACGGGTACCATATAGTTTATCCCCCTATTCACGAACATCACTTTCGTAACGACTGGGGTTATGTTTGCAACCTTAATGTGTAAGGATGTACCAACTTGGGTTACCCTAAATTAGGGCTTTACTCTCGTAGCCCGTATTGTTTGCGAGAAATCATTCAAGTTGTGTTTTGCCTTTTGATAAATGACTAAGGTTGCATTACGCTCTAGGTCTTGGTCTTAACTCCGTACGAGGGTGCCAATAAAGCTCGTGAAACATAAATAAGATTTCATACTATAGGAGGAATTTTGGTGATATGGTCTAGTTTTTCTTTATCGAAAATTGTATCAGTTGCCTTTCAACAAGCTCACGCTGCGTCCCCTCTTTTGATGAATGATGGTGGTAAGTGACAACTCATCTGGTGAAGCATGGTGGCAGATGATAGGCAATGCCTTTCAAGTCTTCCACGAAATGATTCAGTCCACTCATGACCTTGTGAATGCGAATCTTATCTAGTTACAGCTTTGAATAGTCATATAATTTAAGTTATTTTATCTTTTCGAGTATTTTTTCCTAGCAGATAATTAGGTCAGTGCTTTTTTTCGTTAAGTTTGGTGGATAGTTTTTTTTTTGTTAACGTGTCTTGTTTGTTCAATAATATGTTTTTATAGTATTCAAACACTTTCTCCCCCTTTTTACCTAAATGGTTTTCCATTGCAAGTTTTGAAATAATAATTTGAATTATGTTGCAACCTTTAAACATTTTTAAGGCTTAATGTCACCATAGTGGTGGGATTTTTTACGGAAACACTATTTTGTCATTTACAAAATAACCTATTATAAATAACATGGTTGATTTTGAACCGTTTAAACAATTAGCGTCAAGAATAACTATAATTACGATTGCTAATACTATTTTAGTTTATGTGTTACCACACAAAATTTTGGGTGTGTTTCCATGTAACCATAGCTTAGTCTTATTACTATTGTCAAGCTCGTGTGCGTTGTCCGCACAAGTTATTCACCCTGGATTTTCGGGCCCCTTTCAATCCTGTACGGTCATCAGTGTACGGAGAATGGAGTGCACCACGCCAGACAATATTATTGTATTTCCTAAACTGAGCGCGACGCATTTTTTTTCGCGCTTAACGGAGGCCGAACTACAAAGTTATTTCGCCTCAAAGGTTACAATTTCGTTACCTAGAACCAAGTGCAACCAACCCTCGCGAGGGGTACATTGTGGAACGCCACGTAAATTTTCGGGTTATCATTTAGATTATGTTGTTAAATGTCAGTAGGAATTTAGTTCAAGTCCAACTGACTCTCGGTCCGTTAATTACATCAAGTCAAAGTTTGGCTTTTCCGCGTCATTTTCAGTACTTTGTCTTATAAGAGTGGAACGTATTTAGGCTTTTGGCCGCGGATCTAGCCGCAGTCAGCAGTATAACTTTTTGCCCTAAGTGTAGTACGACTTATTTTGTCTTATGTCAGTTTGATAATATTTGCTTTCCGCTCATTGGCTCCTTGCATTGCTTTGGATTTTGGACCTGCAACTGGACAAACTTGGTTGTATAAGGTACTTGGGGCCGAAGGAGACAAGTTGCTTTTACACTAGTGTCTCCTAATAAAATCCCTAAAAATTTCAAACAAACCTTCGTTTGGAGAATCTTTGTATTGTATGTGTGTGTGATTCTAATGCCATATTGGTTTTGAATTTGTCTTTTGTGGAGATCGTAGTTCGGGCCGTTAGTTGGCATTATCCATCCTTTGGGCGGTTTGGATTTTCTGCTATTGAAACCAAAAAGAGTCATGTCGGTTCCGAGCTGCTGAAACTGAGGGGTGAAGGAGTACCTTACATGTTTTCGGTGCCATCATGAAAGATTTCGTCTTCTTTTAATGTCAACGTTGCTTTCCGGGGTATGTTGAGCTTGCTTTGCTATCATCCTTAATTCTATCTTTTATTCTATTTTTTGGGGCAAGATGATATTTTTAAATATTAAACAACCAATTCTTTTTATTTTCATTATTTTTGCGTGGGAGTTCATTTGGGTTTTGTTTGGTAGTACTTTTTGGCTTCGGTTGCGTTTCAGCTGGAGTAGGCTGATATAATCTTTTGTGCCATAACAGTGGGTTTTGAAAGAGCAATTGTCAGACTTCCAGCGGATAAGGAATTGGGATCTCAACCAGATGACCAAAAAAAACCCAACCCCTTCCTCCTGGTCGAATGGGGGAAGTAAGGGGGAGGGGATATCTTTTTCACCTGCCCGTGCATTCATTCCCATTGCTTGTCTAATTGCCTCCTATGTTTTGCATGCATGTTCACGGGAGGGACGGTGTCAGAAAGGGGCATAATCACCATCACGGGAAGCATCCAAAACTAGGGTTATTTGCAAGACTCCTATGCAACCCACTGCTGGCCGTGGGCCTTATCTTATGTTTCCCAAGCACGCTCGACACTATGTTTTTTAGGTAATATTATCCGTATTACTTTTCATAATGTTGCTATGTTCAAAAACGAAATCGTTACTCTATGATGACGTGGGTACAATTTCAGACGGTTTTAGACGATTACAAAACTTGCAACAATTTTTTGAAATTTTCATAATAGTGATGGTTGTATTTTGTGACATTGTAGATGATTAGGGTTTTGGGACGTTATGGCGTCATGCTCACTTGTGCTATTGTCAATGTCATTGATTCAAGAATTTTCGGCCATGGCTTCCCGATTTCGTTTTTTTAACGTTAAGAATGTGCACGAAAGTAAAAAGTATTTCAAAAACATAAACACTAAAAATAGAGTCGTGGTGTAGTTCACTGGCACGACCTCATTGAAAATTGGCCTCAAGTTTAGTGCTAGTAAATGTCTTCGTACAATTGATGGCAATTACTGAGCGAGGGTTGGCCTCATCCAGTAATACTTAGTTCTTGAGCCAAAAGTAGACTTATGGTGAAGTTCCATTAGGACATTCTGTAGTTGTACGACCAACATTACAGAATGTTACAATTTGAGCGAAGCTCCATTGCGCAGAGTTTGTAATCCACGTGTTTGTAATTTAGTGGTACCACGTGAGTTAAGATCGGGTATTGAAAATCGTCAATTCACACTGACCAAAAATCTAACCATGTACGTGCGTCAGAGGTCGCAAAAGTCAAAAAAAATCATACCCGAAACCGACCGTTTTTTTTTTTTCAAAATCTGAGTAACCGACGCCCGACCGAGTTTTGTCACGCTCCAAAATTGTTAACCGTTAACCGACCGTTATTTACGAAAAAAAAAATTAACCGAATCTTGATTTTTCGCGACTAACCGTGCCCGCCCGTAACCGAAAAAGTACAAAATTAATCAATGTACGACGGAATAAGCCAATAATTACGATTTGTCGCGTTCCTTAAGATTTGCGAAATGAATAGTGTGACTACCGTGTCAGATTTGCGACGCTTTGTCGCGTTCCCTAAGATTTGCGAAATGAATAGTGTACTACTGTGTCAGATTTGCGACGCTTTGTCGCGTTGCTTAAGATTTGCGAAATGAATATTGTACTACCGTGTCAGATTTGAGACGCTTTGTCGCTTTCCTTAAGATTTTCGAAATGAATAGTGTACTACCGTGTCAGATTTGCGACGCTTTGTCGCGTTCCCTTTGATTTGCGAAATAAATAGCTTACTACAGTACGGTGTCAGATTTGCGACGCTAATCATGATGCCACGTACTTCCACTATACCAAAAGTACAAAGAACAATAATGTTGGAAAAAAAAAGTACAAAATTTTCATTTTTTTTGGTTTTTTGTTTGACCGACCGTAACTGACCGTTTTTTTTTTTCCTGGTGAGTCAACCGACCGTAACCGCCCGACCCCCAAAATTTTGCAACCGAATCCGTTTCGGATCCGGCGCGGGCTGTCGGTTAACGGTCGGTCACGGTTTCGGTTGACCGTTTGCGACCTCTGACGTGCGTACAAGGTCATCGTTTGACACAACTTCTGTACTCTTTGTAGACGCCTTGTCAGATACCACCTCATTTTTTTAGGAATCCTGTTTTTTCGCGTGACGAATGAGCGTTTCTGGAAATAGTGTGACAAATGGGCGCTAGCAGAAATAGCGTGACGAAAGTGCGTTACGAAATTTCGTTTGTATTTCTTGTTGGATTTTTGAATGCGTATATCGTGTAAGAAATTTTTTGATTTCTGTTGGTTGCCATCTTGACGTATGCTCATTATCCAACGTGTCGCGGCTCAATTTTTTTGGTAATTGGTGATGTACCTCGCGAGGTACATCACCAATTACAGAAACTTTCGAAGCGAATGCTTCGCGAAAAAATATCCAGCGGTCATTGTTAACTCCCATAATTTTGGAGAATATTAGCAAGATTCCCTGTAATGTTGTTTTCCGGATAAAAACAAAATATAAGGTACAATGTCGCACGGAGAGGTCCGAATTTCTGTAAACAACCTCACTTTTCGTCTAATGGAACTTCACCCTTAGGAAATGACTTTCTTTAGTTTATTAGCTTTTAATATTTGAGAATTTTGAAAACTCCATGGAGGGGTCGTAGCATCATAATTTAGCCACGCAACCAATCAAAGAGGCCAATTTTTTTGTAGGCGTTGGCCGATATTATTAACGGACTTGCAAAAGTACATTTTCCACAACCACATACGTTGATCAATAAAAACCGGTAAAAACCTGTCATTCAGACCATTTATAACAAGATTAACGAAATCTCCGTGACAGTGGACATTTGCGGGTTGTTCCATGCCAGTTTTTTCCTTTGTCTTTTTGCACCTCTAACGAACGTTTTATCGAGTTCCCCCGTACTCCGTTTTTTTGTGACTCGGTGCTTGGTATTCCCTGGGGCTACAGCAAAGATCGAACAACTGAAGCCGTCACTTTTGAGGCAGTAATGCTGACACGTGTCACTAAAGACTAAAGACGCACATTCTGTCTCTAAAAAACTAAAAATGTACCTTTATCTGCCGTCCCCACGTTTAAACGTAGAGAGTTGCGCGACAAAAAAAGAAATCTCTCAAAGTTTGGCGGCTTCTCTCCGTACATGTCGCGCTGGCATGTAAGAAATTTTCCTAGATTCAAGGTAAAAGTACGGATCCTGACACAAGAAAACGTCATAAACATGGAAAGTCTCCCGAAGTCCGTCGCCCGATACGGAATTCTGTCGTTATTTTCATTGGAATCTGATTTTGTCTTATTCATGTCGATACCCAGAACCAGGCAGGTACGACCTGCCAGACAAAGGTCATATTGCCGCCCAATAAGGAACAAATATAGGTTGGACAAGCTGAGACAATTCTGCCGTACGAACAATCAGACATGTGTACGGCATTACCGGGATTCCTGGATCTAAAAGACAAAACGTTTTTTGTAAACGGACAGAAACTAGATATCGCTTGACCAATAGGTCACCCCTGGATTCGGGTCCGCGCTAAATGACAAATCTATTAAGACAATCCCTCGACGTTTTTGAGATTTGGCGGTACTGGAGCTTTCCTCGCCATTGCTACACGACACGTTTTCACAAATTCCTCAACATTTCGTTTTTTGACAAATTTTACGTGCGACCGATACAGTTAAAATAGTTCTTGACTTCTAGCGAAGTTTATTCGCACTAAATAATGTTTCAAATGCGTGCTAAACGACAAGATTTTAATACGAACGGCGCCATTCAAGTTTTCAATGAATTTTTTTCTACTGCAATACTGCATGCCGCGACAAATTGTAGGCCGTACACTTTCCCCAACCGTGAATAGTAATTAGCGTTAATGTTTTTTTCGTCTCTTAAAACATATTTTCTCCGTACACACATGTCGGATTGTGGATCTGACGGTTGATATTGAAAGGTAAGATTCTCAGCTTCCAATTGGCGATCTCAAATTGAAAATCCGACAAGTGTGTACGGATTAAAGATGTTTTAAGTGGTGAAAAAAACATTGACGCTAATAACGATTCAAGGTGGGTTTCGCTCGTCAGCTGAGAAACGGGCAAAAGGAAACAGTTTTAGTTTTTTACTGCACCCGCAGCGCTACACGTGGCGAGTGAGCACTAAAAAAATGCGAGCACAAAAGTTTCTGTGCGACCGCACTTCAAAAAGTGTTCTGGAATGAAAAGACATTTATCGTGCCATTATCGTACGGAATGAATACTGTAGAAGCCAGCGTGGGCAAAATCTATCCACAAAACCCATCGCTTTAAAAAAACGATGTACGAATATATCCACACTAGTAAAAATCATTTTGATAACTACATCGCCAATCGCTATTAGAGTAAGGGTGAAGTTCCATTAGGACATTCTGTAATTGTACGGCCAACATTACAGAATGCTACAATTTGAACGAAGTTCCATTGCGCAGAGTATGTAATCCAAGTGTTAGCAGAAGTGTGGTGCCACGTCGCTAAAGATTTGATATTGAAAACGTCAAAGATTTTCACACCGACCAAAAATCTTCATTTGCGTACCATGTACGTGCGTACCAGGTCATCGTTCAACACAACTTTTGTCCTCTTTGCATACGCCTTGTCAGATACCACCTCATTTATTTATGGTTTTGTTTTTACACGTGACGAATGAGCGCTGCCAGAAATAATGTGACGACTGGGAGCTAACAAAAATAGCGTGACAAAAGTGCGTTACGAAATTTCGTTTGTATTTTCTGTTGGATTTCTGAATGCGTATATCGTGTGCAAATTTTTTTGATTTCCGTTGGTTGCCATCTTGACACGTATGCTCATTATCCAACGTGTCGCGGCTCAATTTTTTCTGTAATTGGTGATGTACCTCGCGAGGTACATCACCAATTACAGAAACTTTCGAAGCGAATGCTTCGCGAAAAAATATCCAACGGTCATTGTTAACTCCCAGACTTTTGGAGAATATTGGCAAGATTCTCTGTAATGTTGTTTTCCGGATAAAAACAAAATAAGAAGTACGGCGTAGTACGGAGAGGTCCGAACTTTTGTAAACAACCTCACTTTTCGTCTAATGGAGCTTCACCCTAAATAACCCTAATTCGGTGCCCTTTTAAAAAAAAAAAAAAACCTAAAATACAATCCATAATTCTATTTTTTCCATTATTATAATTAGGGTTTTTTTTTTGCAATCAGCGTTAATAATGGAAGTACACTTAGATGGAAATAGTGTGGCGTACGGACAGGGTATCTACATACGAAAGTGTACTTTTTGAATTACAAAGGCATAAAAAGACACTTAACATTATTGCGCACACGTGAATGTGCACTGGAAGAAAGAGACGCAAAATCGTCGACAAAAATCACGTTCTCATATGTTCGTCCGTCGACCGTGTGAGCAGTGCGACGGCGTACGAATTGTCAGATTTTGTACGAATACACATATTAATGTAGACATCGAAAGGGCGGGTATTTATTATTCAGGACAACCCAAATTACAGTTAGGGATTAATTAGTATATATATTTTTTTTCAAATTTTTTTTTTTCCGATTAGTGTTAAAAACACTAATTTTTTTTTTACGCTATTTATTCCTTTACTCTAATAGCGATTGACGGTGTAGCATACTGAATCCGATCGTATTTAGGCGTTTCCATGCAGGAACTTGCAGCGCTAAAGACAAAATATGTACGGATTGAGATAGAAGCAGCCAAACCATTTTTGTCGACTAGAACCGGTATCCGATTCTAAAAATCTGAAATGTAGATCGTGATTTTATTCTCGATATCGTGATTCAATCTTGACGCGTGCCAACTATTTTCTGTTACGTTTTTGAACGTTTTTTACTTTTTTTGTTTTTTTTAAGGTTTTCTATTGGTCGGATTCCTTGCCAAGCCCAGGTTCAGCCTGACAAATGGAGCACTATTTTGGCAGCTTCTGTTGACAACCTCAGATCGCCTTTTCGTGTAAAATCGACACGTTTCAATTTATTCCACGTGTCTTGTCATCCAAATCCTTATAATCTCAATGCAGATGGCAAGCAATGTGGTGCTGGAATTCACACGTGCGTAGACTCTCAGCCGTCAATTGTCGGTTTTTTTTATTTGCTTGAGTTTTTTAAATTTATTTTTTTCCGGGACGCTATTGGTAGGAGTTTTCCCTCGTAAAATATTAATATTAATATTGCATAGCCACGTGTCATGTGTTCAGCGTCTGAAAGCTGAAATTATATTCCACCATTGGGAACTGTATAACACACGTGTGGAGTAGGCCGCCGCCAATTATTTTCTATTTTTTTCTGCCATAAGCCCTATCCCTTTTTTTTTTTTCCCTTATAACTACCTTGTCGCATGAAAGCCGACAAACGAATACTTTTGTACGAAATACTGTACGAAAAACTGTCAGAGAGTAAAGTTTGGCAATCTGCCAAATTACGAATGCCAGCGCATTTTCCGGAAGATATCCTGACCGTCCGATCAGCTTTAAAAAAAATAATCGAAATAATCGAACGGGGCGATTATCGTTTAAAATTTTCGACGACTTATGGCTCGTTCCACTTCCGACAGCCACCAGGGTTTTCGTACGGATTCCATAGACTAGTAGTTTCCGTACGCATATATTACCATGGTTTTCATACGGATTTCGTACCCTAGTAGTTTTCGTACGCATATCGTACCAAGGTTTTCGTATGGCTTTCGTACCCTAGAAGTTTCCATACGCATATCGTACCCGGGATTTCATACGGATTTCATAACCTAGTAGTTTCCGTACGCATATCGTACTAAGGTTTCGTACGAATTTCATTCCCTAGTAATTTTTTACGCATATAGTACCAAGGTTTTCGTACGGATTTCATACCATAGAAGTTTCCGTACGCATATTGTAACCAAGGTTTTCGTACGAATTTCATACCCTAGTAGTTTCCGTACGTATATCGTACATCAAAAGGTCAGGGACGTCAAAATGTGGACAATTCGCACCGAATATTTTTCTGTACTAATATTAAATATATTTCGCACGTGTGAGAAGCTTGCATTCACATATGGTCAGCCGTCGATCGAAAAGTCGACGGCTTCGACCGCGATTATATATAGATCGCGAAAAATACGTACTTTTGTCGTTTTGCATTAGTAAAAAATCGATTAAAAAAAAGGGGTCCACGCGTAGGCTTTGTCGGCTTGTCGAGACTCGAGAAGGTTCAGTCACCACCGATTTCGCACTGAAAAATACGAAATAATACGAAATAGGTAAAGTGCGGAGTAGAGAGACCGTACGGTACAGTACGGTACGGCTCAAAACAACAGGCTGAAAGAGATCTTGTATTATAGGATCGAATTTGATTTCTTGGATTGTACGATAAGCTGAAAAAGTACATGGTGAAAGAATACAAAAAAGTACAAATATTGAAATAAATGCAGAAAATTGTACTTTAGTACTTCTGACTCAGATTTTGTCGTTTGTAGGAAAACCGTCCAAAAAGCGCACTATTAGATGTCCAATAAACGACAAAAATGGCAAAAAAGTCTTTGGAACAAAAAACAAAGTATAAACAAAGAACAAAAAAAAAATAAAAAAAAAAATAAAAGGAAAAAAAATTCCTGCACCGACCAAATTTCCTGCCCGAAAAAAAAGTTTTGCATTTTGGTTCACACGTGCGAGAGGAGACTTCTGGCAGGATCTTAAACTTTTGTTGTTTTTCTACTTTTTTTTTTTCCCTCTCTCCTCTCTCTCCCTTAACTTAATTTTTATTTTTTTCTATTTTTACCCTCTCTCTCTATCCTCTCTCTCTCTCTCTC
>JBBHKE010000775.1:608137-653648 GCA_037447655.1 Zygnema cylindricum | reverse complement strand
ATTATTCAGGACAACCCAAATTACAGTTAGGGATTAATTAGTTTATATATTTTTTTTAAAAAAAAAAAAAATCCCGATTAGTGTTAATAACACTATTTTTTTTTTACGCTATTTATTCCTTTACTCTAATAGCGATTGACGGTGTACTGTACTGTACTTGTACTTTCGTGCGCATAGTTGAGACCGACTTTTACTTTGGCGCTTTGGATTTGTCGTTTTAAGAAAAAAACAATTTGAGGACGTAGACCTTTCGTATTTTTTAGCACTACGTTTTTTTGGGCATGTACGTTAACATACTCCGTACACGTTTATTTGAAAGTTGAAACTAAGCAAACCGATAGATATTCGATAATTCCGTCATAAACGATTATCAGATGTATTTCCGATACGATATAAATCGATACGCATGCGAGTATGGATTATGGGCGAACATACGTGGTACAAACACCTGCGTCCAAAATCTGCAGCGTTGTACTGCAACCGACGAAAATCCACATGCTGGAAAACGGAGCTATGAAATCCTCTGAAAATTGTTTTCGCAAGACACCTATGTCGAATCGAAACATTCGGCACTCGCCTTAAATCACCGATCTGCAACTGGAGGGTTCCAGCTTTTAGTTGTCCCCCTCTGTAAGTTGTACTCTCTAGTCTTTAAATGTTATTTTTCTAAATATTACTCCTTTTGTACTTTGATAGTTTTTTTACTTTTTCCATCGCAGCTTTTGCAACGACGTTTTCCTTTGAAGTTGTAAACTTCTAAAGTTATAAAGAGGTGAAACCAAAAGATATGTTTTCACTTTTCAAAGAGTGAACACTGAGGACAAATACCGCACGAAAGCCAAACGTAAATTTAAATAATAACATGTCGATAAACTGCTAGAATAGTAGAATGTGATCGCCAATGGTAGAGCGTCTTCACTAAACATGGGGAAGTTCTCATTTTTATTTAAAATATAAATATTATGTTACTGATTTTGCTAGCAGACAGGATCTGTGGCGCAATGGTAGCGCGTCTGACTCCAGATCAGAAGGTTGCGTGTTCGATTCACGTCAGGTTCAAGCCTGAAATCAAGTTCTGTCTCTTTTTTTCCACGGCGCTTGAAAATCTCGCATCACTTTCGACGCCCTTTGAAATCTCTACTCTTCAAATGGGATGGACGCAAAGCATTTTAGCCTCGTGAAGAACCACTTCTCATGTCTTTCCGAATATCAACATCACTACACTGTTTAGCTTGAAAATCTCGCATCACTATCAACGCCCTTTGAAATCTCAACTCTTCAAATGGAAAAGACGCTAAGTGTTTTAGCCTCGTGTAGGACACTTCTCATTTCTTTCGGGATCTCGACATCACTACACTTTTTATCGTTATTATTATAAAGGAGTCAACAATATTCAAGTATGATTGTGTATTAGTGTCAATGTGACTCACAAGGGTTGGAATATGACAAGGTACACAACTGTCTAACATGTTAATTATTAACGTCGCACAACTCTTGTACAAAAAAACGTAATATGTTATCAAAAACCTCGTGCACGATAGATATACGATGGGGGGATTGATGGAAGACAAAAGCAAAAAAAATAAAAACATTTATGTTTTGTTTTGTAACCCCACCCTCTCCTCTTTTTCCACCTTAAAGATCGCACATTTATGGTTGGACAAAGGGTGCGAGGTCATTTTTATTGTATTTCCAACATGTGCTTTTTGCCTTGTGCATGAAAATGTTCATTATGTGGTCTATCAAAAGATGGTTTTATTCCTTTACAATTTACGGCATTTGCCAATAATACGGAAGCTTATAGTTCCTAAAACCTCGGATCATATTCGCGATGAGTTTCATAAGTTGTGAGTAAAGTGTGCTTTATTTAATAAGCTAGGAATTTATAGTAATTTTATTTAGTAAGTCTCAACACGATTGAGATATTGAAGCTCAAGACCTTTATTTAGTTACCCTTTCCCTCCCTCTCTCCCATTCCCTCTTTTTGCCACCTCTCTTGTATTAAATCCGAAAACCAAAAAGAATTGGTCGGGAGGAGATGGAAAAGGGGGAGCGAGAGAGGGCAAAAAAAATGGAGAAGGAAGGAGGGAGGAGGCAAAGGGAGAGACGAGATAAGCGGAGGGAATAAGGGGAGGAGGAGGGTATGGGGGAAAAAGGGGGGAGGTAAAGGAGGGGGGCGGAGGGAAAGAGGTGTGGGTGTAGAGAGAGATGGGAGGGAGAAGACGGGGGGATTTAGTTATTGTGTTGCCCTTATCTTTCATTTTTCTTTCCCTCTCTCTCTAACCCCCTTTCATCCTTTCCGCCCCATTTTTATTTTTTCCTTGCCGCTCTTTTCCCCTCTTTCTTTCCTCCTCCCTCCCTCTTCCATCTAGCCCCTCAAGATTAGGGTTTTAAACTTTCAGTTTATGTTTACGAGTGTAGGGCTTTAGGTTTTTTGTTTGTTTGGACACATCCAATCAAAGAATTGAAATCATGTTGACACGTGATTTTGCATCCATACCGATGTATCGTATACATCAGATAAAAAACAACGCATCACTATATCACATATGGTAACGAGAGACACGTTTTGGTTAATTGCATCGTGGTTATAGATTGCGACGATGTAAGCATATTTGATAAAAGTACTTTTATGTATACCCGTGGTTTTTTTGTTTTTTTTTCTTAAAGGGGAAGCTTTTATAACATGACACCCTCTAAGAAAAAAGACCACATGTTGAGTTTCGAGAGAAAAGACAATTGAAACCTTCGTATCATAGTTATATAGCGCCATAAAGTATTCATACAATATGTTCTACAACACAATATACACAAAGCCCGTATTGTATGGCTTGTAAAAGAGTTCAAGTAAATTGTATGGTCGAGTTGCATATTTTAGATGGAGTATAGAGTGGCCATGAAGATGGATGATTCTTGTTTGAAAAGTATTTTTCTTTGCAGGGGTTAATAGGGGATTGAAAAAATGTATATAATTAGGATCGTTGGATCTTAGGAATCCACAGCCGAAAAGTAGATTAATTCAAATAAATCGATCCCATGGGACAGGCACCATTAGAGGTACCATAGGTACAATTGCCTTATGAGCGTCTGCAAATTGTTTTTCTGGTCCGTTCGCAACCGATATCTGGTCCTCCCGTTGAAATGTGCGCCCCGTCGGTGCCAAAAGTGATATCTGATTCTGTCAGAATGCTGAGGTAAATGGTGACGACAGCGTAGAGAAACAGTGCGCATATACAATATGAATACGATACGAGTTTTTATTTTCTGAACGCACTAACACATATAGCAAATCGCATACTCGAAAACTGTGCTTTTTATCGAAAATGTCTTCAATATAGATCACTATAATTTTATAATTGTGGATGGTCTTGCAACATGTAAGTTGCAGATTTTTTGTCGCTTACATATCGTAGATTCCTGTTGCGACAAACCCATTAGCAGATTCAAGATTCTTCTGTATGTGTGGCCGATTTTCGTCAGGCCATATTGGGAATCTTTCCCCAAGGTGCTCAATAGATTGCATTTTCATATTTGCGGCCAAAACTGTTCACCGAGGTTCTGGCCATATCTTGACGACTTGTCTTTATGATTTCAATCTCCACGTGCCATCGTAGCATTTGCCCGTTATTTTGGGGCCTCCAATTTTATGATACGGTAAATTGTCGTTCTTGAACCTTAATGTTGAAACCTGAACCCTATATGCCGCTCGAATCTTACAATTTACTCCGATTGGCTCTCGTCTGTCACAATGATACTGTTTGATATGATTAAATCATAGTTAAAAAGTAGGCGTTTTTTGGTAGGCCTTTTGTAGGCCGCCTTTAGCGTAAGTTGTGTTACGGGCTTTCCATGTGATCTTCTTAGATCGCTACTTTCATCATCTACCGTCCGATCGTCCGAATCTGACGATAGTCCTATCGTAAGTTGTGTTATGGGCTTTTCATGTGATCTTCATAGATGGTTACTTTCATCAACGACCGTCCGATTGTCCGAATCTGACGGTTTAAATAAAAAGTCGCTCAAAACTCACAGAAAAAGATTTTTTTGTCCGTTTTTTTTTTCAAATTTAGACATGACGTTTAATTCTCTATCGATCCATGTGCAACTCAACCCTGTTACTATTTTATTTCATTTTGCGGCCAATACAATATGGGTCTTAAGGCCATATTGTATGTTTTGCATACAATAGGCATATTGTATGGGCGTACGGTCACCTACTTCTGAACTATGGATTAAATTCAGGTCTGAAAAACATTTTCAGCCAAATCGGACGGCAAAACAGAACATGTAGTACCCTGTTTAACTAAATTTCAAAGGCTAGGATCGATTCTTAGTCAACTAAACAAAACAAGTAATGTACGGTATGAACCCAATTACAGGATTCTAAATTGGTTATAGCAGTGAACCCTACAAAAAATAAAAAACTCGAGGTTCACGTTGAACCCTACAATTTTGAACTTTATAATTTTGAGCGGAACTTCATGATCCACTACAACCGTGAATCGTAAATAGCGTTAATGTTTTTTTCGTCTCTTAAAACATCTTTTCTCCGTACACACATGCCGGATTGTGGATCTGACGGTTGCGATTGAAAGGTAAGATTCTCAGCTTACGAATGGCGGTCTTTAATTGAAAATTGGACAAATGTGTACGGAGAAAATATGTTTTCAGTGGCGAAAAAATTATTAACGCTAATTACGATTCACGGTTGGTTAGCTAGAAACTTGTACTTTTTATACTTTTTATATGTACTTTTCTTTGCTCATTGCTGTAATTCATTGCTGTACTTTACGGCCGTTTAAAACTTTCAATTTCCTTTTCCACACATTCAAATTTTCAAATTGTAGTATCCCGAGTTTTCGTACTTATATTTCTTTGTAGATTTCTCTTCGCCCGTCACTCTCGCGTTCTCTCTCCCTCTCCCTCTACCTCTCCCTCTCCCTCTCCCTCTCCCTCTCCCTCTCCCTCTCCCTCTCTCTCTTATTTTCATGGCTGCGGCCAGCCTCTCCTCTGCTCTCATCCGCCCTACCTCTTCATTATCTTTACACGTGCCAGCAGAGGCTTCTGTTGGCGTTTCTCGTCCATTAGCGAGCCTCTCTTCTTTCTCCTCCTTTGCTGACAAAAGCCTTTCTTTTGCAACTCAGAAAGTACGATCATCTGGACGATGCCACGTGTCAGGTTCTCCAGCTATGCCTGCCATTAAAGCTGAACTTATTTCGCCAGATGGTGGAAAACTTGTGGATCTTGTGGTCCCAGAGAAGGAGAGATCTAAAAAAAAAGAAGAGGCTTTGGGGCTTCCTAAAGTTGTAGTTACTTCTATTGATTTGGAATGGATTCATATACTTTCCGAAGGATGGGCAAGTCCTTTAAAGGGGTTTATGCGACAAAATGAGTATCTCCAGGTAAGGAATCCAGTCTTGTTTTTGCCTCTCTTTTTGGTTTTTTAATTTGGTTATTTGGTTTTGGAAACTTATTTGTTTAATGATTCTTGATTTATACCGGTTGTTTGGCATGATGTTTCTTTCATTGATTTTAGGATTGTAGAGTTCTAGAGACTCAGGGTTTAGGGTCTTAGAGTAAATATTTTTATTTGTCTCTACTTGATTCAGAGCTGATGAAAAAGGACTCTCCATTTCTTTAATTTTCAAGTTGAAAAGTTAGTATTCTACTCTATCACTATCTGCACTTCTATTTGACCCCAGAATAATCATACATTTCTTATTAGTATTCATATATATACGCATATAAAATCAAACGCTTTTAATATATATATATTTTATATATGTGAATGTGTATATTGTATTCATATATTGATGATTATAATTTTAATGCTCCTTTTACCAATAACCAGTATTTTTGAATTCATGTTTGGGAAATTCGTACTTTTTAACTTTGTTTATTTTCAGGGTCAGAGATTTTCTATACTTATTGGCTGGTTCACTTTCCAAAAACCCTAAAAAACCCTAAAAAACCTCAAAATTAATTTTTTAACACCACGATAATGATATGCTTGGGCTCACACTATCAGGGTTGGTTATTACCACGTTATCCCCTTTTTCCCGCATTGCTTCTTTGTTCTGCTGTTGGATACTTGCAGCTTCTGCATTTTCCTTCTTTCCCCGCCCTTTTTTTTTGACAACTTTTTTGCTTTGTTATTCCATTTTTGCAGCTTCTGGATGTTGTTACCACTTTACGAAAAAATTATTACTGCTTTGCCATTTTTTTCTGCCCTTTTTTTTAACAGCCTTTTGGTTTTGCTGTTCGATTTTTGTAGCCTCTGCATTTTCTTACCACCTTATTACAACTTTAACCTCTTTTTACCCCCCTCCAGTTGGTTTTGCTGTTCGATTTTTGCAGCCTCTGCATTCTGTTTCCACCTTATTACCTCTTTAACCCTTTTTTCCCGCCATTTTTCTTCCCTTTATTCTGCCCTTTTTAACAGTTTTCTGGTTTTGCTGTTTGATTTTCTTAGGCTCTACATTTTAATTGCATGAGAAGTGAAGATGGTTCGCTTGTCAACATGTCGATTCCGATTGTTTTGGCGATCACGACGAACAAAAAGCGACAATCGCAAACTCAAAAGCAGTAGCTCTGATTGGCCCATCAGGAGAGCCAGTTGCAATCCTTCGAGAGTGAGTGAGATTACTTTTTTATTTGTCTGCAGCTATAATTTTCTTTGTAAGCAATTATATGTACGATATTGCTGGTCATACTAGCCACTAATCAGCATAATCATACAAAAAAACATACCTTTTCAACTAAACTGTACAATTTTCTGTATAATTTCTATGAATACTGCTCCAGTAATGCCAGTCACAGCGTACTTATACTTTTCTTAAATAGAGAGCGAGTGAGAATACTTTTCTTATTTGCGTTAGTGAGAGAGAGCATTTTTTTTGCAACAAAATTTGCTCTAAGGAGTGAGAGAACATTTTTCTTGCAACAGTAAAGGGTGAGTGAGAATACTTTTCTTGCAACAATATTCGTCTTAAAGAGTGAGAGAAAACACTTTTTATTTGAAACAGAAATTTCCCTGAGTTTTGTAACTATTTGTGCATTCTGACACTGAGTTGAGAGAGAGAGATAGTGAAAATCCTTTTCTTGCAATAACAATTTCCTAAGATTCCGTAACTTTTGTGCTTTCCAACACGAGTTTAGCTTGTTTTCTTTCCACGGGATGGAAAAATGGTTTTAATATGTACAAATAGCACTGAGCTGATATCTTAAAGGTTTTTTTAACGTTGGACACTAGTTTTTTATTTTTTTCCTTTACTGCTAATAAAAATCGCAAGTTGTTGGCATTCTAAGTATAGTAGTGAAAAGGGCATAAGTTTTTAGATACTCATATGGGTAACTTCAACTGTTTAAATTTTTGTGTGACCTTCCTTTTATTTATTTTTCTTTACAATAATATGGGGTCAGATTTTGTAAGAACTGAGAGAGACTGCATTTTTTCTACCAGCAATATGAACCATACCACTGCTGGTTTAAAAGCAACATTTCTGTCAGCTTTAGAGCTTATTTATGAGGATTTTTAGAAATCTGAGTTTGGAGTCTCATTTTTGAAACACTCTGTTTCTCAGAAACTCCATACTAATAAAGGTGGTATAATTTGGTTCCAGTTTTTCTTGCTATACTTTTCTTTCTTGTGTTTTTATGACCCCGTTGTCTAAGAAATCATGTCGATGGTTCCTCAAACCATTTTTTTCCGGTCATCAGAGGTTGCGAATAAGTTTTTTTTTATTAATGTGGTTGGAAACTTTCATGGCTCATCTTTGTGAGGTACATTCTAGATCGTCATCTAAACGTCAAGTTTCTGTTTTATTTTGTGAAAATGATTTGACAAAGTATAAGTTTTAATACTTTACATTATTTTTGGAGTTTATGCCAGGTGCTGGTGGTGAACTTTTTAAGCATTTGGTAGCCTATGTTGCTTTTTACAGTTTGACTTTCTGGATTTTTGAGGTTCCTTTTGATAATGACTAATATTTGCTCAGTCCACTATGGAGGCTGAGTACATGGCCTCTTGTTCTGCTGTGAAAGAGTTGATGTGGGTGAAGTCCTTGTTGCAAGAATTGGGGTACATGAAGAAGGGAGTACATGAAGTGTTTTGTGACAATCAGGCTGCAATTGCAATTGCAGCCAATCCAAAACACCATTTCAAAAGTAAACATATGGATATAAGATTGAGCTTTGTGAGGGAAAAAGTGCAAAATAAAATTGTGAATTTGGTGTATAGGAGTGATGGGGAAATGGTGGCTGATATGATGACAAAGCCTGTGCCGTCTCCCAAGCTAAAGTATTGTAGAGAAAAATGTGGATTAAAAGAGAAATTATAATTAGACTAGAAAATAAGGGGAGTGTTGAAATCACTAGCTTTAGGGGAGGTATTTTCTAGGCCTTAATTAAAATAAAAAGGAAAAGAAAAGCAGAGGAAGCTAACCTCCACCTTCTCTCCCTGACCCCCATACTTGTTGTAGTCACTGAAGGAGAGAGAGGGCGGTGGAGCCATGGCTGCCTTAGCTCCATAGGCAGGGCTTAAGATTGACCTAAGTCACTCTCAACCAAAAAGGTTGAGTCCGGCAAGACTCAAACCTCCGACCGGTAGGGCGAGACATAGCCGTCAACCCTTACCAGTCTGTCGTAGTAGTTTGTTAGGATACATAGGGTTCGATAGCTATTTAAACAATAGATAGACAACTATTCCGATTAACGGAATTACAAATAGGATACATAGAAACTAGTTGGGAAATTTAGTGCGCACGAAACAAATGTACCGGACATTTGTTTTGAACGGCTGGGAATTATAGCCGACTTAGATCCGACGGCTCACATCATCGCCAAGATTCTGGAATGGCCGCTTTGACGGTTTACGGATGTAACATAACTTGGCGACACGTGGCAATATGTCATTGGGAAACCGGAATCTCGGGGAGAGTGAGGACAAGTCCGGAGGAGACAAGCGTCCACTCCATGGCCTTGTCGTACACAGGCCGTACAGAAAGTACATCGGCCATGGTACTTTTCTGTACTATACTGTCTTCCGATGGGTCCCGTACTTCAGTAGATAGGGGTTGTGAGAGGGTTTGGACTTAGTGCATTGAGGAGGTAGCCGCCTCTCTCCCAACAAGCTTGTATAAATATTGGCATCTTTGCCGCTTGATAATTAATCGCCTGGTAAGGCGTTTTCAGTGATTCTTTTTGCTGTGGACTCAGGGGAGTCCAGACTGCACAGGGGTGCAGTCAAGTTATCTATTTATTTGCTAGGATAGTAGTTGCTTTCGTTGAAAGTGGGTTAGTCAAAAACTACCTAGAGGCTTCCTCATTCTTGGTCCAAATGGAGGACACAGAATTGCAACGAGTTCGTCATTAGACATAGGAACACTTTGAAAAGTACAACGAAAAATTGCAAGAATTGTGAGATAGATGCGGTAGTGGGAGAGGGAGAGAGAAAGAGGCGCCTTCACTGGCTTCACTTTTGTGAAATGGCATCCGTTGCTCAAGACCCTTCCACGACCCCTGCAAAAAAAAAAAAATGCACGGAAAAAATTACGTACACAGACTGGAAATGAAGAGTGGTTTATTTTGTTTTGGTAATCCGCTTATTGCAAACCTTTTTTGAGTAACCTCTGACGCGTGCGACAAACTGTGCCTAGTCGTTCACATCTTCAAACTTTAATTAAAATCACCTCGCGAGGTGATTTATGTAGGAGTTTGAAGATGAGGTGGATGTACGCTAAAGTGGGCCGAAACGCGCTAGACCACAAACTGCAGTACATTTGAAGTTTCAAAGTGACTCATATTGTACTGTGGTAATTTCATTTTTCTGGTACGGTTGCAGATTTTCTCGTTGTGGGCTAAGTTTTGAGCAAAACGACAGAAAAAAACCCTTACTTTATCACGTAGACGTGCATTCGTACGGATTTCAACTTGTTTACGATGGATACGTAGTATTCGTCGATTTCATACTTTCGTAAAATTCATGTAGATTATGCTGTACGAAAATGTACAAACATGTACGAAAATAAAAATCTTAAAAAGACCATAAAAAAAAATTAAAAGTACGAAAATTTAACAAAATTGTACGAAATTTTACGAAAAGTGTACCCTGAAAAACTTAATTGAACGGAAAATTTAAAGTAGCCTTACTGAAATACGAAGGAACGTACGGCAATATACCCTGAAAATCATAAAATATTAAAAACCCCTGTTTAATAACCCTAAAAAGTTTGGAAATGTATGAGCACTATACGAAAATGAACGGAAAATATGATGCTTCTTTACGGAAATATGCGGGAATGTACGAAAATGTATTGTACTATTTCTAAGAAAGTACAGAAAATACGATCACTGTATGTACATTTATGAAAATTGTGGGATAATTATAGTGCAATATACGGAATGTACGGAAATGTACCCAAAAACCCCCCTTAAACAACCCTAAAAAATACGACATACACCGACTTTGTACGTAAACGTACGAATATTGTACGTGTACAAAGTAGGGTACGCATTTTATTAAATTTCTAGTTTCCAATGTTTCAGCATCGTTGGATGCGTACTGTACGCAGTTTTTTTTACTGTAGTTTATACCGGGGGTAATATGCGCACGGGACATCAAAAGTTTATCACTTGGTAAAGAGCCCATTATTAATTAATTTTGGGAATTGCTACTGGCAGAGACGATTTTTGTTGCGCGCAGGTACACCGTGAATCGCTATTAGCGTAATAAAAGATATAGCGTAATGAAACAATTAGCGTACTTTACGGTAAATTGTGTTTTTTCGGGTACACCATGATACTAATTTATCATATACTCTAATTTGTAAACTGCTTTGTAAAAATTTTCGGCACGTAATATGTCCCCACTAAAACATGTAGATGTACCAAATTGTTCAAATCGTACGCCGTCGCGTTTTTTTGACATCTGCGTATGCCGGAAAATGTTTACGCAATTATATATTATTATATTTTCTATACTTTTAAATTTAAAAATGTACGGAATAGTACATATCTGACAGTCCGTACACCACACTATTTAAAAGGGCACTAAATTACAGTTATGAACCGCATTGAGCGGGGCACCTCAAATAACGTGCAAAAACATTTAGCGTACTTTATTCTATTTGAGAAATTGCCCCAAAAAAAGGGGTACCCCAATTAGTGTCATGTACGCTAATAGCGATTCACGGTGTAGCTATCAGAAATTGTACATTTGAAGTACAGTTTCGTACAAGCTACGTAGCTTTAAGTTCTGATTTGACGGTCAACCCTGTCGAACAAATTTGACTGGCGAAATATTGTAACAACGGTTAAAAAATTGTCGAGCTTGCGAACATCAACCGTCATAAAAAAAAAACAATTCACACGGTCGGCGCAGGTTTACTGTAACAAAACAGCGGCAGCCACATATAAATAAAATCGTTGCGCGCAGGTAGTTCCTCAGGAATTGATAATGACAGTGACTGTTTTGGTTGCGGACAGTCACTTAAGTCATTTTGTCAAAAAACTTTCGTTTGAATACACACAGGTACAAATAAAGCACCGTTGAGTACAAATTTGACGGTCAATCGGTTGAACAACTTTGACTTTGAAAATATTTTTCAACAGCTTAAAATTATGTCGCGCTTGCGAACGTCGACCGTCATAATAAATTTAGCAATTCACACGGCCGGCGAACGTAAATTTAGCAATTCACACGGCCAGCAAACGTTTACGGTAACAAAACTGTGGCAACCACATGTAAATAAAAAGTGTTGCAGACAGTCACTTTTTGTCGTTATATGAGCTCCACAGTGAGAGAACATAGCCGCAAAATTGAAATTTCATCTTGTAATCGTTACATTGAACTTAGACGCATAGTGAAACGAAACAATTTTAAAATTGAAGTACTATAAGTTTCGTACGAAAATAGTATAACGCACGAAACAAAATAAATTGTTATAATAAAACGAACCATATCATTTGAAATTAAATGAAAAAAATGCTCGTCGTCACGCGCGACCAAATCGAGCCACACTATATACGAATCAACAGTTTTACATCGACAGCGAAATGTTATTATATTGGGCGAATCGGCTTCGGCCGAAATCGCGCCGTCAAATGTTTTGTTCGGTTCGCATCAGTTATGTTTTGTTTCGTTCAAAAATGTATTTTTCTGTTGGTTCGGTTTGGTGTGAGCGCCGAGCCGTATTCATTTGTACGAATCGCACGTTGGCGATTTCGAAAAAATGTTGGTTCACGAAGCGTGACGAGATTTTTTTGTCCACAGAAATATTTTATGTGTACGCCGAAGCGGCAATACTTGTGTACGGCTGATCCTGTAACGATCTTGCAACGATTCTGCCACATTTCATCTTGCCACATTTCGTTTCAGTTTACAGAGAGCACATTTATGAGAGTAGAGGTAGCTTGATGGTGAAGGCTATGGCAAGCGTACTCAGCATGCATCTGGTTGTTATATTTAGGGAATGTTTGCTATATATTGATTTTAAAGTTCTGGTCGTTATATTTAGGGAATGTTTGCTATCTATTGATTTCAAAGTTTTTGCAACGCCTGAGTTCCATATGGTTGGGTGGCTCTTATTGGCAAAGAACACTCAATAGTGGAATATGCAACGATTTGACCCAAAAAAAATAACCTTGGATATGTTTTGAGGTTTAAGAGGATTTGCTTATTATTTTTCGGTCATATAGTGTTTTTGAAAATTTTAGGGATTTATACTGCTCTAGATTAAGCGTTAAGACTAAATGAAGAACAAAAAATAAAAAAAGTAGCACACATAAGAACCATTCTAGTCAAGTGATACACTAGTTTCACTTAGCAAGGAATAATGCAATGTGAGTATATTCAGAAAATGGTAGTAAGATTGAGGCGCTTTCTTATCATTGTAATAAACAAAAGATAATGCAATATGAAGAAATTGTGAAAAAGGCAGCAAGAATGGGCATTTTGCTGGTATTAAAAGTTAGGCCAAGCATTCATTTTCTGGTATAAGCACTTTTAAACATTCAATAAAAATAAACAACTAACACATTTGCAATTGTTTTTTGAATTCAAAAATGTAAATATAAGCTTTTGACAACCATACATTTTATCATCTTTTCAAAATGTCAAATTAAAAGCCTTATACATTGAAAAAAAGTTAATGAAAAAAAAGAAAACCAATTACTCTTTCTAAATTGTCACTCCTCCAAATGCGGAAAAAATGAAAACAAAAAACATGAGAAAATAACGCCAAAATAAATAATAGAAAAAGTTCGATGGTACTTCTTAAATTTCATCATTGTATATTTCCTGCAATAAAAAAAACCAAAAATTCAGTGATAGTTTGTAATAAATTAAGAAAATGTAACAATTGCAATTAATGGCACTTTACATACATACTACAACTGTCACCTCACATGTATGTATTATATGTTTAGGTTTATGCTTTCAAATGGTTCATTCATACCACAAATACATGCAAACAATGTGATTTTATTGTATAAAAGTTAAGGTTCAACACAAACATGTACCTTGAAGTGATTGTTCCAATTTTGAAAACGAGGGTTTAAAATTTCCAACCATCTCGCACCATACACAGAATCACAATTCCTTCCAAGCCACTGCGGTTCCACTGGAGGTAAAACTCCACCTCCCAAGACACCCACTTGGAAGTGATTATTGTTGACATACACCAAACAAATAGGAGGTTGATTGCTAAATTTTGCGTATGGAATATACGTATTACTACCCACGATAATTTGTGAGATAATCACAAGAATCCTCTCCAATTGAGTAGCGAGTAGTATTGGCATTTTTGGGCTTGAGAAACCATTTACAATTTTTTGCAACTCCGATGTGATGATCCAATCTTCAGTGCAATTTATTCTAAATATTTTTTCCAAACAAATCCTCATAATGCTCACGATTCGCAAGAATATTTTCGATCATCGAAATTCGTACTAGAACCCAATTGTGTTCACTACCATACAATTGGGATGCAACAAACCTAAAACCACAATTCTCGTCAAACATAACATCGTGTAAATTTGCCAAACAAAATGTTAAATGTGAAGGCACGGTCAAAGAATTTAAACCTCCCTTGTTTATCTTTTCGTCTAATTGAGAACTTTGTTTGGCAACGCCATCATTCATTTGAGAGTTTTCATTACTCGCCCCTTCTTTCGATTGTGAACCCTTATTCCCCGCCAATTCACTTGAATCGAAGCCTTGTTTGGCCATGTCTTATGGTAAATTAGAGTTGTATATGTTGATCCCTTCGTTTGATTGATGAACATCATTACCATTCCTTTCGTTGGATTGAGAACTTTGGTTTGACATAATCAAACGTTTTCTTCAATCGTACACTGTCTTTTTACAAAAAGAACATTTTTCTAATAAATGACTTTCATTCCACGTGTTCGAAAACATGACGGGTCCCGTTTGGTTGAGGAATCTAAATTTTTTTTGCGCCTACGGGGCGACCGCGAACATTTAGTTTCTTTGGGTCAAAAACCAGGTGCATTTTTATCTCCGCAATTTTATCTAATTGGGTTGTTGCATACTTTTGATGATGTAAGTTTTAAGAATTATTATTTTTTTGCAATTTTTCCCAAGCTTGTAGAAGTCTGGAAAAATTCCCATTTTTGTGCGATTTGAAGTTTTTATCTTTTTCAATATCTTCTAAGTTTTCAAGTAGATGAAAATGCCAATGTTTGTCAATGTGATGTAGAAAAATGCTTTTTTTTTTTTAGTAAATTGAGAAGGAAGTGACTGCATGGGAGCCCCATAGTACTCCTCAAAGTATGTGTACAAAGAGCCAAATCACAACCACTCTCCAAACTCTTATTGGCAAGCTCATATTCTTTATTAACCTGTAAAGAGAAAAGTAAAGCAAAAACAAAAAAATGTGATAAATAAAAAGGCTACATTAAAATCATTAAAGTATATTCAAATGTTAAGAAACAAAAAGTAAGTTTTTTTTTAACACTCAAGTTTAAGACAAGATTTAAAGAATTGTAACACTTCTTTAATTGTAAATATTATAACAATACTCAAGAACAAAAATGCTTTCATTAAGAGAGAATTTTCTAAGAAATCAAGATCAAAATCGTTCTCACTTACAGAGATTTTTTTTAGAAACTGAACAAATCTTAATTATTTTACCAAAAACCTTGTAAATAATTTACTTCATATTTGTAACGCAAAATTTGACACATGACCTGCCAAACTGGAAAAAATGTTTCTCAAACAAAATGTGGAATCCTCACGACATCAGATGCATTACTTCCGTTGAATTCCTGATATTGGTTTGTAACCATCATTTCAATTTTCTCCACAACACAACGTAAATCACCTACATAAACTTGCGATACTTTTGAAGTAAGTGAGACATACAATTAAAAAGTAGCACTTTATCTTTGTATAAACTAATAGATCTATAGTTGGAACAACTATAAAATGTCATTTGATCAATAACTAAGGAACATGTACTAACATTTAATTAATAACATGTAATTCTATTGTAACTAGAACAGAATTACTTATTTTTTGTTTTTAAATTCAAATACATATACACCTAAATTGTGTTTGTAATGCACATATCATAAGAGTAAACAATTACTATTGTAAGATAGGTTTAACTTAGTTATTTATGGTATAGTGGATTACATTCGTTCAATCACCAATATCAACGTGAAATATATTTGGTCAGCCACCAATAATATTGTGGGTGGTACTCTCCAATGGTTTACATTTGTTTCATCACCATGTTGTCTACAAATTTCATTCATTAAATTACCAATATCAACATGGATGACATTTTTTCAAACACTAAGACTAGTGTGGATTTAATTAAATCAACAACCATGATTAATATAAAAAATATTCATTCAACCATTGTTCATAAAGATTCGATTCGATTAACCACCATTAGTAATGTGCGTAATATTCATTCATTTAATCATCATATAAAACAAAAATTGAATTTTAAAACCAAATATGTATAAATCCACACTAATTGGTCAGTTAACGATCATGTTTTTGTCACATGAATAAATAACTTGTTTTAATAAAATAAAAAAAATAAAAAAAACAATGATGACACAACCTAATCAAACATACAATGAGCATACAAAAAGTAATATATATATATATATATATATATATATATATATATATATATATATATATATATATATATATATATATATATATATATATATATATATATATATATATATATATATATATATATATATATATATTTAACCAAAAAACTCACCAGTGGATGTTTGCAAATAAGACTTCAACGTGGCATGAGCCCCCTCCGCCCGAGATGTAGATTTACTACCCAGGTGTAGACAACGGTCCGCCCATGCGCTCACAAAACGCTCTTTCCAAGGAAACCATATATCCTCCAAATATGACAATATCTTTTGATTGTCATAAAGTAAGTTGCTACACTTTCCCCACATGACCTCAAATTCTTCCACGGACTTTGCTTCTATAACTTCATTCCATGTTTGATAAAAGGTCCCCCCTTCTTCGTCTGAACCACTAAAATCAGGTTTACATTTAGCTACGGCATTTTTATTGATGTGCCACTGACAAAGGAGTTTTTGGGCATTAGGAAATACTATTTCCAAAGCATTGATTAAAGCTAGTTCGCGGTCTGTTACACACACTTGTGGAAGAGAGTCTTTTTGAAACAACTTAACTAATTGCTCCAAAGCCCACTTATAATCCTCTAGTTTTTTTGAACTTAAAAAGACAAAACATATGCTAAAAGTTTTATTATTCAGAGACAACCCTACTACGTGTAATAATGGCATTTTAAAACGATTTGTTTTGTATGTACAATCCAATAAAATACATGCTTTAGCATATTAACCGATGTTTTTGGAGCTATGAAAAGATGAGAGATATGATGTGTATCATCTAGCTCATACTCACTTTTGAACATTTTTGAAGTTTCCAATTCAGTTATAAGAGCTACAATAGATGATTTACCATTTAGTTCAAGTTTACGTATGTGTCGCCGTAAATTGTAAATATCTCTAGTTGTGGCGTAACATGGTTTATCCCCTAATCTTAAAGAGCTCATAACTTGCCTCGGTTTTGCGCCACACTTAATAAATGTGTAACTTTTTCAATGTCACTGTTATCCATCTGTCGACACATCGGGTGTGCCATGATATGTGGGGATTTTTTGTGATTGTGTTGTGGTATTTTGGTGGATAATTCCCATTTGTCATTCATTTCGTACCCACAAACCCGAAATGGACATTCTATTCGTCGACTACTGCTTGTAATTTTTTGTTGAAGAAAGTAAGGGTTTGACCCTTGTCCTATTTGTTTCGCTTTAATATCTCTATAAGTACCCCCTCTATCACATTGCAAGACAACCAATTTTTTTCTTGAAGAAGATATTGATATAGCATATCCTTGTCCCATTGCAAAACTTCGTGCCGTTCGAAGAAGCTCATCCCTTGAATCAAATATCCCATCCGATATAGGCAACATCCTCTGAAAAAAGAGATAAAAAAACAAAATAATCACTTATTCTCACTAACACTCACATGAACACATTTTTTTTATGTATTTCCTAACCCTACTCACTCACTCACTACTCACTACAATGATAAAGAAAAAGTACACCAGAAATCAATAGATAGCAAACATTCCCTAAATATAACGACCAGATGCCTGCTGAGTGCGCCTGCCATAGCCTGCAGCATCAAGCTACCTCTACTCTCATAAATGTGCTATCTGTAACTGAAACGAAATGTGGCAGGATCGTTGCAGGATTGTTGCAGGATCGGCCGTACACAAGTATTGCCGCTTTGGCGTACACATAAAATATTTCCGCGGACGAAAAAATCGCGTCATGCTTCGCGAACCAACATTTCTTCGAAATCGCCAACGTGCGATTCGTACAAATGAATACCGCTCGGCGCTCGCACCAAACATAACCGACAGAAAAGTACAGTATTGAACGAAACAAAATATAACTGATGCAACCGAACAAAACATGTGACTGCGCGATTTCGGCCGACGCCGATTCGCCCAATATAATAATATTTTGCTGTCGATGTAAGACTGTTGGTTCGTATATAATGTGGCTCGATTTCGTCTCGCGTGACGACGCACATTTTTTCATTTAATTTCAAATGATATGAGCTGTACTTTTGTGTACGGAGCTGTAATCTGATTGGCTTCGTACATCAGTAGATAGAGTCTGTGAGAGAGATAGGACTTAGAAAAATTAGGAGATAGGACCCTCTCTCCCAAATAGCTTCTGTACAAAAGGTCAACTTTGACCCTCTATTACTTACTTCTCAAGGGAGCAAATTCAGAGATTCTTTTTGCTATCGACTCAGGCGAGTCTTGCCTTCACAGGGTTGAAGTTGGTTAGAGTTATTGTCTGCCAGGGTGGCAGTTGTTTTTGCTGAAACACAAAGGGGCCAGGGTTATCATAGAGGCTTCTTGGAAGCTGTCCACTCCGAGGACTTATAGAGGTCTCAGAGTTTCAATGGCCACGAAGCAACATCATCTGACAAGGGTTCTTTAAATACGGATAAGCCCAACTTTCTCATAAGTTTTACGCCATGTGGTTTTCTATTGGGATGGATATTGTGTTACCTTTTTGTAATCGAGTATAGTCAAGTTTTGTAGCCGTTGTAATATCTATCTGAGAGTAGCTGGACAATGGTTCAAACAAGAACTTGTAACTCTGAGACCTCCATAGTGAAATTCTATGGGCTGCATTGCCACACAAAATTCGTAAGTCTAAAGGAAGCTAATCTAGATAGTGCCGACTCCAACTTGATATAAACCCAAATGACTGACCCCTTGACAATCAAAACCCCAATATAGCTTCACCCTTGTGAAATAACACTTTCTGTGTGCTCAGTTCCACCACAGAATGCAAAGTTAGAATATGAGATTTGGACACATTCACCCACTTTGACTTTCCCTAAGAAATGCAGCCACCCAGGCAGGCAAAAACTTTGACCGACATCCCTTGTGTAGCCTGGACTCCCCTGAGTCCGCAGCAAAAAGAATCAATGAATTTGGTCAACTGAGTTGATTGTTATGGCTGGCCAAAGTTTACCATTTATACAAGGTGCTCTCTGGGAGAGGCAGCTACCTACCAGAAAATATTCTAAGTCCTAAAACCCCTCTCTAAGCCCCCTAGTACTAAAGTACGAATTAATGACAAGACTGTAAAGTACATAAAGGTACAGGTGCCGGTGTACCTTTTCTACGGCCATCGTACGACATGGCCAAAAACCAGCACGTGTCTTATCTGGACTCGTTCTTTTAATTCCCGGAATTCGTGCTATCAAATATTACCTCTCCACGTGGCTCCAGGTCATGCCACGTCTGAAAAACGGTACCGCACAAGAAAGTACAAGTGCCGGAGTACTTTCTGTACGTACAATGTACGAAATCGCTATAATGCGACATTTGTCACTTCCGTATTTGTTTTTTTCTGCTGTTCCGAAAATTCCGTAAGCCCGTATGATGCTGCCACATGTCATCCGGAGTGGCGGCGTCTGAAAACTGCCAAATTGTCCTTTCCGTGATGTCGGCGCTAACCACGGCCGTCCGATTTACATCGTCATTTAAAACGGACCGTCGAAATAAATGTGCGTACTATTTATTTCGTTCGGTACTAAAAGTACAACTGTTTTTATGCCCTATATACCGTAACCCAGTTCAATGGAAAAACCTACCTATAACTATTTAAACATTTATCAAATCCTATACGTCCTAGCACTAGTCCTAGACTTAATGAACAAAGCTAACGGCTACGGGATGTTTGACGGACGGTGGGTACCAGGATCAATTCCTGGGTCCGTCAAATACCTTTTTGGTAAACATACCTATTATCTATTCATGTCTCTCCGGAGAGCTTAGGCAACCATGGCTCTAGCTCCCTCTCCAGCCTTCAGTGACTACAACAAGTGTGTGGGCTTGGAGAAGGAGGTTAGAGGCAGACTGCCTCAACTACTTTTCTATCCTAAAACATACCTAGAAAATACATAAATATGAACAATACGCCTGAACGCTTTTTTATTTTGTACAAATTTTATTTCGTTTTGTGCGAGTTTATACATGTTGTACGTCGTCCTTTAATTTGTGTCCAAGTTCAGTGAAACTTGTAGAAACTAATGGTTTTATTAGTATTTTCTAGGTCTGAAAAGAAATATAGAAGTCGAGGCAGTCTATCTCTAACTTCTCTCTCCAACTCTCAAACTTGTCGCAGTCACTGAGAAATTGGAGAGGAAGCTAGAGCCATGGCTACCTTGGCTATCCTGAGGTTACGGGAATTTTATATTAGGATTTGTTTATTTTATTAAAAGGTATGTGCCGGCGGCAGGATTTGATCCTTGTACCTACCGGCCGGCAGACAGGGACTAGCCGGTAGCCTTAGCCGTTACGTCTAGCAGTAGTGTTACATAGCATATAGTTTGATATTTATTTAAATACGTATACGTGCGATAAATCATTTAACTGGTATGAATTACGGGATACATAGATCCAGTAATATGTAATGTACGGATTACGATACGGACACAAATCAGTACCGCGCATTTGTTTCGTAAATGAAACAAATACCGCGCATGTATTTATTACGGCTACGATTGAAGCCGAATTTAATCGGACGGCCGAGATTAGCGCCGAGATCGCGGAGGAAGATTTCGGCGGTTTGTGGCCATCGCCACATCGGATGACGCGTGGCGAAATTCCGTCGGATTGTGGAATCTCCGGAGATCATGGCATCGAATCCGGATTTGACATGTGTCGACATTTTGGCCATGTCGTACAGTGTCCGTACATAAAGTACACCGGTAGCTGTAATTTTGGGTACGGAACTGTAATCTGATTGGTTCCGTACATCAGTAGATAGAGTTTGTGAGAGAGATAGGACTTAGAAAAAAATGGTAGATAGGACCCTCTCTCCCAGAGAGCTTCTGTACAAAAGGTCAACTTTGACCCTCCATAACTTATTGCTCAAGGGAGCAAATTCAGAGATTCTTTTTGCTATACACTCAAGGGAGTCTTGCCTTCACAGGAGTGAAGGTGGTCAGAGTTTTTGTTTGCCGGGGTGGCAGTTATTCTTGCTGAAACACAAAGGGGTCAGGGTTATCCTAGAGGCTCTTTGGAAGCTGTCCACTCTGAGGACTTATGGAGGTCTCAGAGTTTTAGGTTATGGGCCCACCCTCTAGTGTACCAATCTTTAATGGAACTAGCTTCATATACTGGGAAATATGATGATAGGAGCTCTATGCGAAAAAAGGTTTTGGGGGATATTGAGTGGACGATTGAGGCGTCCATCAAGTCTTGGAATTCCTCCCGGGTTTAAAGAAAGCAGATTCACCAGGAAAGAGGATTCACCTTCAACGGAGGAAACAAAGGAAGGAGAGGTGGTGGACAAAGGAAAGGAGAAGGAGGCGACCACACTTATAGCAACTGGTTTAGCATTCATGTCACTTATTCCGAGGAACGAGGAGAATGATACTGAAACCTGGGACTTCAACAATATTGCGGCAAAGCACTTCATCCTACGCCATCCCACTCAAGGACTTGCATGTCCTCATTTGCAGGTAGAGAGGGCATCCGATCTTTGGATGGCTCTCATAGAGATTTACCGAAGTGGTACGATTCAACAACAATAGTTGGCTGATCTGAAAGTTAAGGAGTATGTATACAAAGGGGGAAATATGTTGGATTTTTGCAAATAGCTTTCTACACTCTTCATGGAGCTAGAGAGTGCGGGAAAAGTTTGTAGTGAAAAAGAAAAGGTTAACTGTTTACTAATGAAGTTACCTGATGAGTTTGAGAACATAGTCAACCGTGTGAAGGACTTGCCTGACTCAAGGTGGATATGGAACTCAATGGTAGGGATGATTCTCGTTCGAGAGAATACGATTGAGATCCGAAGGGGAGGAAAGAGTGGCCAAGCTTTGGCAACAGCGACTGACTAGAGGAAAAAGGATTCTCGGAAACCAGTCTTAAACTATGGGGGTAGGGAGCAAAAAAAACAGGCTGACGAGTTCGAACCAAGGGCTCCCAAAGGTTTATGTCATTTTTGTAAGAAACCGGGGCACTATATGGCAGAGTGCACTAAGCTAACCGAGCTTGGTTAAAAGAGGGGCAGACCGGTGGTACCCTGAGAGGAAAGAAAAAGGCCCTTGTCACACAGGTACTTGAGGCTGAATCCGAAGACGAGGACAATGAGCTCCTTTTGATTGAGGAGTTGGAGGCGAAAAATGAGGTCGAAATTCCACGAAGGCAGAAATGTGCTTACGGTGGATTGAAAGGTGAAGCACGCTGGATTGTAGATTCAAGTGCCTCCATGCACATGTGTAAGGATAGACACCTGTTCACTAAGATAAGAAAGATTACCAACGTAGAGATAGAGTACGGAGATGGGAGGATAGTCACCACTACTCTTGTAGGATCAGTAGATCTAAAAGTGTTAGTAGAATGAAAGACATCCATATTAACATTCTCCGATGTATTATTTATCCGGAGCTGAACAAAAACCTTATCTCTACATCTGTATTAGATGATAAGGGTTTTTTCACTAGCACTAGGGAAGGAGTCTTTACTGCTAGTTTTGAGGAGGATGTCTATTTCATTGCTGAGAAAGGTAGCCATGGGATGTTTAGGCTGATCTTAAGTAATGAAATAAAGAAACTTTATTATGCTGGTGTTCATGATATTATGATGTGGCATAAGAGGCTTGGGCATGTGAATCTAGATAAGTTAAGAGAGATGAAAAAGATGGGAGTGGTAGAAGGGATTCAGTTCAGTGAGAGTGATGATATAAGTGATTGTAGTGGGTGTGCTCAAGGTAAAGCACACAGATTACCCTTTCCTAAAACAACCACCTATAAGGGAGAAAAAGTTATAGATTTAGTACACACAGATATTTGGGGACCGGCTAGAGTGCCCTCACCGGGGGGGGAAGAGATTTATGATGACTATAACTGATGATTGGTCTCGGTATTCCCGGGTATATTTTTTGAGAAACAAGTCAGAAGTTGAGGATTGTTTTAGACAATATAAAACATGGAGGGAAACACTCCATGAAACTCTAATCAAGAGAGTAAGGAGTGACAATGGTGGAGAGTATAATTCTAACCAGTTTGAGGATTTTTTGAGGGAAGATGGGATCCAACACCAAAAGACAGTACCAGAAAATCCGGAACAGAATGGGGTAGCTGAAAGGTTAAATAGAACACTAAGTGATTGTGCTAGAAGTATGTTGTCAGATAAAAAGATAGGAAAAGGATTTTGGGCAGAAGTAATGAACTGTGCTAATTATCTCAAAAATAGAGTTTTTACTTCAGCTATAAAAGATCAAACACCTTATGAGAGATGGCCAGGCCGGAAACCAGACATATCTCACTTAAAGGTTTTCGGCAGTCAAGTATCCAGTCTAAATACAGATCGGTCTAATTGGAAGCTAGATCCTAAAGGAAAATCGGGATACTTATTAGGATATGATGAGGATGTTAAAGGATATATATATTATGATCTAAAAAGGGAAGATATAATCTTAGTAAAACATCTAGTTGTTATAGATGAAGGAAAGTCTGTGGATCCCTTCAAGTATACAAAGTCAGTAAAAATCAGATTCGAGTCAGAAAATTCGGATGACGTTGAGCTTCCTAACTATCCAGGTTTTAGAGAAGATGACATTCTTGCGGGTAAAAATCAGACCAAAAAGGACTCGACTGCGAAAACTACAGTGACAACTCTACCCGAAGCGGAAGACGTTGTGGAAATTGATTCGGAATCAAGGGATGGGGAGAAGCCGAGTTTGTTCGAAAGAATCCACGAAAACCATCTATTCTGGCCTCAGATTTTGAAGGGGGGAGGAGAAGTAGCAAAAGACTGCAAGAAAAATAGGTTAATAACAAGGTAACTAAACTATCTCATCAAGATGAACCTCAAACTTATGGAGAGGCGATGAATTGTCCAGAAAGAAATCGGTGGAAGACAGCCATTAATGAAGAGATGGCCTCAATTATGGCAGCCGATACTTGGGAGCTGGTGGATTGTCCACCTAACCGAAAACCAATCGGTTGTAAGTGGGTTTTCAAACTAAAACTGAACCCAGATAACACAATCGAGCGCTACAAGGCCAGATTAGTGGCAAAGGGATTTACACAAAAGGAAGGAATTGACTACGAGGAAACCTTTGCCCCGGTGGTCAGATTTCCCTCCGTCCGCATACTTCTCAGTTTAGCAGCGGCGGAAGACATGGAAGTGCACCAGATGGACATCAAAACAACCTTTTTGCATGGAGAATTGGAAGAGGAGATCTTCATGCGACAACCCGAAGGGTTTGTGGAAGAAGGAGAGGAGAGTAAGGTATGCCGGCTGATTAAATCTCTTTATGGTTTGAAACAGGCGCCTCGACAGTGGAATAAGAAGCTTGATGAGTTTCTTACCGGTCTAGGATATATTCGGATCAGCTCAGATCACTCAATCTATGTTTTCGAAGATGAGGAAGGTTTTATATTTATTGCAATTTATGTTGATGATTTGCTTGTTTTAAGTAAATCAATGGAAAAAATTAATAAACTGAAAACCGATCTTAAGGGGAGATTTGAAATGAGAGAGAGAGCTGAACGAGAGAGTTTTCAACAACTTGACAGTTGTCGCACTGAAGAGAGGGAGAGGAAAAGGGAGAGGGGGAAAGGGAGAGAGAGAGAGTGGAAGAGAGGGAAAGGGAGAGAGGGACAGAGGCCTACTATTCGTGACAGTTGTCACATTGAAAGGAGGGAGAAGGCAAGGGAGCGAGGGAAAGGGGAAGAGAGAGAGAGAGAGAGAGAGAGAGAGAGAGAGAGAGAGGGTGGAAGAGAGGGAGAGGGAGAGGAAAGGGAGCGAGGGACAGAGGCCTATTAGAGACAGTCGTCACATTGAAGAGAGGGAGCGGGTACGGGAAAGAGGGAAAGGGAGAGACTGAAAGAGCAGACCGAGAAAATTTGCGACAACTTGACAGTTGTCACACTGAATGAGGAAGAGGGAAAGGGAGAGAGAGAAAGGGAGAGAGAGAGCGAGAGAGCAGAACAAAAAAGTTTGGGACAGCTGGACAGTTGTCAAACTGAAGAGAGGGAAAGGAAAAGCGAGAGAGGGAAAGGGGGAGAGAGAGCTGAACGAGAGAGTTTTCAACAACTTGACAGTTGTCGCACTGAAGAGAGGGAGAGGAAAAGGGAGAGGGGGAAAGGGAGAGAGAGAGAGTGGAAGAGAGGGAAAGGGAGAGAGGGAAAGGGAGAGAGGACAGAGGCCTACTATTCGTGACAGTTGTCACATTTAAAAGAGGGAGAAGGCAAGGGAGCGAGGAAAAAGGTGAGAGAGAGAGAGAGGAGAGAGAGAGAAGAGAGAGAGAGAGAGGGTGGAAAGCATCTGACAAGTGAGGTCAGTTGTCTGGCTGTGTGGTTCCGGCTTCCTGAATCCATTTGTCCCTCTCTTCAGCCAGGCGCCACGTCCACCCTCACCTTCCCTCGCCCCGCTGTGCACGCCTCCCCGCCCCGGGCCGGCTCGTGGGCCAGGCTCGAGAGCGAGAAGAAGAAGGATAGAAAGAGAGGGGAGAGGGAGAAGAGAGGGAGAGGGAGAGACATGGAAGGGGAATTCGGAGAGCGAGGAGAGAATAGAAGAGTGAGTCGGCAGCGAGGTCTAAAGCGAGGCAGCAGATAGGAAAGGGGGAGGGAGGGCGAGGGAGACAAGAGGGAGAGGGAGAGGATTAGAGAGACGAGGGGGGAGAGTGTGGGAATGGCAAATTGAGTGGGAAAATTATGCCACTTTATAGTTCAAAAATGTAACGGAAAAAATACACACTTGGACACTTGGAACCGTACACGTTTCATTCGTACGGGTTTTCACTTTTTTACGAAAATGCTTTATTTTATTTTGCTTTTGATTTTTTCGTAAAATTCGTATGCTTTTCGTGTACGGATTTAATGTACCGCTGTAATGTACGGAATTTAACAATAAAGGTTGAAAGTACACCGTAAATCGCTATTAGAATTAAGAAATCGATACACTTTCCCATGTTTTTAGGGTAGCCCGCGATAGTCTATGTTCACATATTCGACGCCTAAACACGTGAGAACAGGTTCTCGCGATTTCCCCTCGTCTTTATAACTTGGAATCAAATATGAGTACGCTTTTACGTGCGACGCACTCAATTTCCTCTGTCGACGCCATAATAAGACACATATTTCGTACGTCCGTATGAAATATTGAGCTGTTTTAGTACGAACCACTTAAAGTAATTTACGTTAGTTAAACAGTTCCAATATTAACGTAAATATTTTTTTATGTCTTTTAGGGTTTTTAAGCAACATCGGATTTTTTCGTTCCCGAGCGATATGTCGATCTCTTTGCCGTTCTGTAATTGAAAAGTATCGATTATAGTATCGATCATAAAAGTAGATAGGTTATCGAATGAATTACCATATGAAATTCAACATTACATAATATACTACAATCTTTTCACAGTAATAGCAATTTAGTGCAATAAAAGGTAACCCAAGCAAAGTGGAATGTTTACTTAGGCGTTGTGCCCATGTGTTAAAGTAAGGGTTTTTTTCCGTTGTTTTCAAAAACAATAGGACTTAAAACTAATATATCACACGACGTACGAAAAATGGGCAGGAACCAAAGTACGTTTTGCGTCCTCTTTAAACTTTGAATGTACTCCAATTTGGCGTTGTTATCTTTTCTACTTCCACGTCACGCCAGCTCATCTTCACACTTCTAATAAAATTGACTCGCGAAGTGATTATGTTAAAAGTAATAGCCGATTAATTAATAGGTTAACGTTATAGCGCGCGTCAAACGTTTTCATTTTTTTTTGCACGAGGGAGAGCACACGCTATTTTTTCCCTTGTTCGTCACGCTCATGTACGTAGGAAAAAACCATGTACGTAAAAAAAATCGTAGGTGTCTCGGACCTCCACTTTCTTTCATGGGTCCTTTGCAAAAGTTTACGTCGTCCTCGTCCCTCCCACTCTTTTTCACTCGAGGGCTCCTTTTTCTCTCTTCTCTAAATGAAATATAACAATAATGGTATAGAATGAAAGAGATTTTTTTTCTGTTTTAATATTTTTGGTCATAGTTTGATGGCATGTCGAATGACAAAAGGTAAAAAAAAGAATTCGGGAAGCCATGGTGGAAATTTTACGTATTAATGACGTCACAAAATAACATGTCTTCGTAATGTTACAAAACCTTGAACATCTACAATGTCACAAAAATTGAGGTATACAGTAAACGCCATCAATTTTAGGAAGTTTCGTAGTCGTCTACATATGTTTGATAGGTTGTCGCACGTGTTGTAGACGTTACAACTGTTACCTATTTAAAATAGCGAAGGCCGAATTAACGAGTTCGTCATTGGACATAGGGACACTTTGAAAAGTACAACAAAAAATAGCAAGAACTGTAAGATAGACGCGGTAGTGGGAGAGGGAGAGAAAAAGAAACGCCTTCACTGACTTCACTTTTGTGAAATGGCATCCGTTGCTCGAGACCCCTCCACGACCCCTGCAAAAAAAAAGTATGCACGGAAAAAATTACGTACACATACTGGAAATGAAGAGTGGTTTTTTTGTTTAGGTACTCCGCGTATTGCAAGCCTTTTTTTCAGTAACCTCTGATGTTGAAGGTCATGGGCATATTGACTCGGCTGTGATCCACTCCCACTAGGAGTCACACTTGCACCGGCTGGGATATTCGTCCCTAGAGGAGCAGGTGGAGCACTTGGGCCAATAGGAGCATTTGCAACAGGAGCTGAGCCATTACCAAACATGTTAGCAAAAGCAAACCCAAAGAGGAATACTTATTAGACTAGATCAATACTGTAAGATATATAACTACAAATGAAAGAGGTCTTTCAACGAGACAAACATTTACCACAAGCAAATAAAAAACAATAGAACACAACACACCTTAAAGTGCACTTAGTGCTCTCATTTCCTTAACTCTGTGTAGAATGTACGTTCTGTGTCGAATTGATCAATCCTAATTGAACTAAATACTTTAAAGATCTCAAAAGCATATAAAACGTATGTACACGATTCACCTGAATATCAACTTATAAAATTATAAGTACTTGGACCAGAATTGTCTAGTAACAATATCTAGACCCTAAAAATCCGGGAGATATGTTTCACGTCTACATTCATAGGCGGCCGTACACACTAATTTACTCAAAGATAACTATTCGAGCAGATACTAAAAAATCCACACTAAATATAGCTAATATTGAATAGTTGGTGGTCCAAAAATATTACAAGTCCTAGACTCAAATTCCTAAGGCTTACTAAAGCTTCCTTTTCAATATCTGACACGTGCGACAAACTGTGCCTAGTCGTTCACATCTTCAAACTTTAATCAAAATCACTTGCGAGGTGATTTTGTAGGAGTTTGAAGATGAGGTGGAGGGACGCTAAAGTGGGTCGAAACGCGTTAGACCACAGAATGCTGTACATTTAAAGTTTCAAAGTGACGCAAATTTTACTGCGGTATTTCATTTTTTTGGAACGGTTGCAGATTTTCTCATTGTGGGCTAAGTTTTGAGCAAAACGACAGAAAAAAACCCTTACTTTTACACATAGATGTGCATTCGTACGGATCTCAACTTGTTTACGATTGATACGAAGTATTATTCGATTTTATAATTTTTGTAAAATTCGTGTAGATTTTTCTGTACGGAATGTACAAACATGTAGGAAAAGAAAAATCCTAAAAAGTCCTTAAAAGATCTTTAAAAGTACGGAAATTTAATAGAAATGTACGAAATTTTACAAAAGGTGTACTCTGAAAAACTTAATTGAAGAGAAAATTTAAGGTAGCCGTACTGAAATACGAAGGAATGTACGGCGATGTACCCTAAAAATCCATAAAATTATAAAAACCCCCCTTCAATAGCCCTAAAAAGTACGGAAATGTATGAGCACTATACGAAAATGAAAGGAAAATATGATGCTTCTGTACGGAAATATGCGGGAATGTACGAAAATGTACTGTACAATTTATAGGAAAGTACAGAAAATAAGGACACTATGTACATTTATGAAAATTGTGGGGCAATTATACTGCAATATACGGAATGTCCGGAAATGTACCCTAAAACCCCCCCTTAAATAACCCTAAAAAATACGGACATACACAGACACTGTACGTAAACGTACGAATATTGTACGTGTACAAAGTAGGGTACGCATTTTATTAACTTTCCAGTTTCCACTGTTTCAGCATCGTTTGATGCGTACTGTACCCAGTTTTTTTTACTGTACTGTAGTTTATACCGGGCGTAATATGCGCACGGGACAAGAGCCCTTGTTCATTCATTTTTTTTGCTTGGCCTTTTTCTCTCTTCCCTGTCGAAAGCATAGCATAGCGTTTACAGGTACGCTACGTGAGCGTCAATTTTTGCCACGAAATTTGTGTATCGAATATTGAGTGACAAAATTTTGCCCTGTATGGAATAGTGTCATTTTCACCTCGATACGCAACCGTGTCTAAAATGTTATACTGCATTTCTTTGCCGATCGATTCAAAACGTCTACCTGGCAACCGTAACACATTTCTGCCGGTCACAACAAGTACGCAAAACAACAAATCGACAAGTGTCCAAGTTGCACAAATAGCTAATCAACCCCTGATTCGACACGAACCATGTCGTTCCATGCTAGAACTTGTTAAACAATACTTTTAGTTTAAAACACTTGTGGCTATGATGACAAATTGCTCTTCCGATACAGTTTGTACTGTACAGTACCAGCAAGTTCCCGTATGGTACAGTACCTTACCGTACTGTATTAATTGGTCCAGGTAAACTCGTCACACTTTATCTATAGTACGGCCTTCCACCTAAAACGATTTTCTAGTCCAACTGCCGTCCTATCATGTCCAACTCAGCTCTGTTTTAACTCATGACGTGTCACAAAAAGACCTTTTGTAACGAGATGTCCCACCTGCTCCTTCGGATTTCTAATAGGCCGTACAAGGAGCAGCAAGACACGACAAATAAAACAAGCAAAAATTGAATGCTTCGACCAAAGCGGTAAAGTACAGATAGCTAGACCAAACCAAGCCACAAAAAGACAAAAACCTAAAAAAAAGATAAAAAAATCAGTCGTTACACCAGATCCATCGCAGCGACTACCACGCTTTGTCGTATACGAAACAAAAACAAAAAGTCAGTTTCAAACCCAAACAATGGAGCCATGAAACCAACTATACGGATGAAATCCTCACCCTCACTCCCCTCCCCTCTTTACTCTCTCCCCTCCCTTCGCTTCTCCCACTCCACCCATGGCTCCTCCTCCTTCCCCCACATGTTCCTCTCGCACTCCATCCTCTCCCTCTCCGCGCTCCCCCTCCTCCCCTCCTCTCCCTCCCTTCCACCTCTCCCTCCTCTCCCCCCTCCCCTCTCCCTCGTCCTCCTCTTCTCCTTCCTTGCTGACGTGTCATCCAAACCTACTCCGGGAATCCAGGGATCCTCTGCCCGTACAGCTGGCGGCGCCTCACTGCTCCGCGGAACGCTCTTCTGCTTCAGCAAAAGGGGCGGCTGGGCGCTGAACCCTAGCCCCCGGAAGCTGCCGTGGATACGACAAGAGTACGGACGGGAGACGCAGTGCGACCAGGATAGGAAGGAGAGGAGCGAGATGCAGGGAGAGGAGGCGGACAGAGTGGCGGAGGAGGGGGGGGGGGGGAGGGAGGGGAGGGAGTGGAGAGTGAGGGAGGAGGCGAAGTGGGAGTGGAGGATGGAGAGGTGTCCGTGGGAGGACTTTAGTTATGAGAAGTTTTGCAAGTAAGGAATTATTATTATTATTATTGTTATTATATGTATATTTTAGTAATTCAAATTGAAATTCGTTTTTTTTTCCCATTACAAAAAAATAGGGTTTTTTCTCTCTCTCCTCTTCACCTATTGATTTTTTTTTTATTTATTATCTTTTATCTTTTTTTTTTCTCCAGAGTCATGTTTGGAAACTTTGGAATTAATGCGAGTATTTTGATTGTGGGAGACGAACTTTCTTGGGGATTTGAACGCCGATTTTTTTATAAAATGTTGGCCGGAGCTTCGAGTGAGTGGAAAAATAAAAGATAATAATGTTAATAATAAAAATAAAAATAAAAATTATATCCATGTTTGTAATAAACTTCAATCACAATATGAAAGCTGAAAAAAAAAAGCCAAGATTTTGTATAAGATGTTGGCTGGAGCTTCGAGAATGAGGAAAAAAAACGAAAAGAAATAAAAATAAATTTAATAATAATAACAATAATAATTTTAACATCAAAGCTGAAAAAACAAAGACCCCCTCCTCCTCCCCACCTCCCTCCCCCCCTCCCCCCTCCCTCCCTCCCTCCCTCCCTCCCTCCCTCCCTCCCTCCCTCCCTCCCTCCCTCCCTCCCTCCAGAAAACTATTTCCCCGTCAACCTTTTTCCCAACGGCTGCCCGGAATACGACAAAGGACGAGACCGAAAACTTTGCTCCGGTTACCGCTACTGTCATGACATTTTGGACGGTCACTCTGTGGCAGTACGTTTCGTCCGTAGCGGTAATTTGTCTTTAACCAGAAATACTGTGGATTTCAAACACACGCCGTGGATTTCGGCAATGTCGTTTTGGCGACCGAGCGTGGCTATTTTGTCTCATTCAAAGCGTGACGGGTGACGAGTTTGAGATGGACGTGACGGTGACGGCTGATTAGGTGACGGGGCGGTACCGGGAGACACTCTTTATTTATAGGAATATGCCCACGAGTAAGTGGAGGTGGTTTTCTTTTTTCGGTTTTACGGTTTTTTTCGGTTGTTGGAGGTTTAAATGGGGTTTGCCTGGGGTTTAAGTGGGATTCAAACGGGCTTTAAGTGGGGTTTAAATGGGGTTGGGGTAGATATGGGGTGGATGTGGGTTTTTGCGGGCTTTTTGAGGGATTTTTAGTGGGATTTTTTGGAAGATTTGGAGGATTTTTGGCGGGTCTCGAAAGGTATGAGGTTTTATTAAGGTTCTTTTAAAGGAATCTGTTTAAAGCAGGGAAGTTTCGGGTTTTTTTTTCCGTGATATTTTTATCCCGGGTTGTAAATCTAATTTTATTTTATTTTTCTTATTTTTTTTGTTGTTTAGAAGTGTACCCAAATGGGCATTTTTTTTTTTTTTTTTTTACATTCTCCTTTTTTCTCTTTTTTTTCGTCCCTTTTTCTTGACTACAAGACAAATAAAACAAGAAAGAAAGGGCAACAATAAAAACAATTACAACCAAAAAAAAAAACTTGAAATACATCAACTGATGCTTTTTATCCCTCATACTTCTTTTCTCTTTTCCACTTCTTAGCTCATATTTCCTCCTCTCCCCCCCCCCTTTTTTTCAATCAACCCTTTTTATTATTAATTTCACTTCTTTTCCTCTAACCAACCTTTTTTTTTCTACGCTACACTCAACCAAAAGTGTTTCTTTTTTTTTTTCTTTGTGGGCAGCCGCGACATTTTGTCCCGACCCGACTCGAAATTCCTTTTCTCAGCCTCCCCCAAATTTTGAATTTCCCGATAAAATTTTCGAACGACAAAATGCGATCGCAAAAAAACTTGTCGAGGAAGGGGGTTTGTTTCTCGACGTCGACGTGACGGTAAAAAGTCGACCAAAAGAAATGTTAAATTTTACTAACCGACCGAAAAGTTGTATTAATCTCTGTCAACCGGGAATTATTGATTCTTGGGTCGATCTTTTTTTCAACACTATTTTAGTTTCTCTTCCGAAAGTCGATTTCGAAAAAATGGAGACGAAAAACGGAGCGTTTTTCCAACCGTTGGAGGATAGAAATCGAGTGAGATCTTGCGAAAATTTGGAGCTTTTATTAAACAAAACGAAAAAAATGTCCGAAGAAGAAATTCGGAAAAAAGACGAAAAAATTCGAGAATCCTGAGCGTCCGATCTCCGATTCCGGGATCGAAGATAAAGACGAAAACCTCGGCCGAAAACCTTCGTCGAAAATTCGATTGTTTTATGACAAAAGGGAAATGGGTATACAATTCAAAACCGAGATATTTACCGTGGTTAGTGGTTCCATGGGCTCTTCCTAGTTATATTTCCCGTTGTGATCAACGCCAATTATGGTATGGGGGAATATATGGGCCTCAAGCAGATGAGGTAGTAGAGAGAGGAGGGAACTGGAGTGTGAGAGAAGATTTGAAGTACGAATGGAAAACGCCAAAATGTCCTCTCGAAACTTTTTCAAGGAAGGGATTTTGTGAGTAGGTGACTGGGAAACTTGGGCCAAAATTTGGGGGGGCAGAGGGAGGAAGGGAGGGGGGAGGGAGGGAGGGAAGAGAGAGGGAAGGAGGGAGGGAAGGGAGAGGAGATATGGGGGAAGAAGGTAGTGAAGGGGAGGGACAGTCAGATTGGGAGATCGAGCAAGGATGAGAAAGGGAGAGGCAAAGAGTGCAAGGGAGGTAATGAAATGGGAGAGGAGACTGAGAGAGGGGAAGGAGGGGGGAGGGAGAGAGAGAGAAAGCGAGAGAGAGGGAGACAGAGAAATTAGGGAGAGGTTACAGTTAGGTTTGTTAACTTATTTTCAAATACGTTTCCTGTTTGAATTTGCAATATTCGTAAAATTTGTCGAATTTTTATGTTTGTATTTCTGACTCGTCCCCATTTTTTACGTAAAATTGAATCTTTTCAACCTTTTTCTCGGTGAGGTAACTTTTTTTTGTTTGTGAATAATTTTTGTTGTTATTTTGTTACGTATTGTTAAGTAAAAGTAATACTTTACTTTTAGAGTACTTTTACCTGTCGTTTTTTTAATACTTTTATTCTATTATGTTTTCTCGACAGGGCCATGGGTCCTGGGAGGAGCATTCTATTAGTCGGTGACTCCATGACCTCCTCCTTCGAGAGACACATTTTCTTCAACCTTCAGCTCGCGGCTCTCTCCCTTCCTCCCCTCCCTCTCTTCCCTCCTTCTCGCTCTCCCACCCTTCGCCGAGTTTACTTAAAATAGGGAACTTGATTTTTTTTAATTCTTGGTTTCAGGAATATTTTAATATTATTTTTAAAGAAATTTGTAATAATTCCTAGTATTAATTAATTTTTTATTAATTGTATTTTTATGACCAAATTCTTCTATCTGTCCAGTTGCATATGCTTTGGTGGTAATGCCAATGGAAAACCGTTTTTATACTCGTTTTTTCTATTAATACTATCACATAATCCTGATAGTTTCTGGTTTTTTTTGTCTCCTAAAATCTTCAAACGATAGCTGGTTTGATTCGTCTTGCAGATTATAAAACCTAACCTTTATTTTTTTCTGATCTTCGTTTTGAGAATATCAAGGTTTTTTAATATTTCTTCCCAAGGTTTAAAGAACCTGTCTGAGAATTGCGCTATTATCATTCGATAGTTCTATTTTACTATTTTCTTTAGCTGATTTTCCTTGTTTAAAATCGACGGTAAGTAATATCCTTGTTGTGTATAATGCTTTTTCTCTAATAAGTCTATTTGCAACTTTTTGCACTAAGGTTTATCAATTTTTTTCTGACATGTTGTATCTACTGCGGTTCCGGTCCTAAAATTCTACTAGTTTTAATGCGCCCGAGTGTACTTTTTCTGGTTCCTTCTAACGGTGAATCAGCTCCTCTAATTAAATATTATTGAATATTAGAATAGTATTATTAAATACGATACTTTTTCTCCCCAGACGCTCCCCCAGGTAGCGTTTAACTTTGCTTGATCAAGACAGCATAGCTGGTTTATAGAGGATGTACTGTTTCTTATGAGTCGATCTTTTATTTTTGAGCCAATTCCCTGTAATGCTTTTTAAGTTTAACGAATAAAGTTTATCGGGCAATTGAGATGTGGATTAATAACCAACAATCCATCTGGCTTTTGCCTATTTGATGCAATCTTTGCTAAATATCGATTAAAAACTATTCCTATGTAAGATGTAATATAATCACCGACTCATTGCACCGAAAGTAGAGGTGGTAATAAAAAATGTTATAACTTTACTAGCGGTTGTATAAGTAAGAAATATAGCGCCAAGTGATAATCCAGTAAGAGAAGCAAATGTGTGAAGGTGTAACATTGCCTGCTGTTTATCTATACTCATTAAATGACGACTAAAAAAGAAGATATAAATCAGCAGTGCAAACACTATGGCATATGCAAGTGGGGTAGTGAATAGTATCATTTTTAACTGGTTGTTACTACCGACTATATAGGCTACTATTGCTAAAATACTAAGCACAATAGTCATGTTTCTGGAGAGCATGTAAATTTTTAAGCCTTCATCGTAATAGCCTAAATGTTCTCTTGTAAAGCTGTAATATTGTATTTCATGATATTTCTTAATAGTCAAATTACTATTGAATGTCTGCAATAGATAAGCCTGTGATTTTAGCAACCACAACAACAGTATTACCTTTGTTGAGCTTCATTTCTATTAATTCAGCTTTTCATTTTTTTTCAATACCTTTTTCAACACCTTGCAAAATAACCTTTTCAAAGCCTTCTACGGTATATGAATCTCATGATATTATCTGCCTCATCCTTAGGTAAATTATTTAAATTTAAATTATTTACAATAAGCTGCCTCAGTATCTGCTTTTTCTTTCTTATGAAATATTACCATAAGTATAACATAAAATTAGTTTGGTGCGAATATAATCTTGCTGTTTATCGATACTAAAAGCTCTCTTGCACCAACTCATTACTTCCTTAATCATGGCAATAGTATTACGCTAATGAATGTACTTCCTGGTGTAGAGCAGAAAGCTCAGGTGTTTTTGGTAATCTATACTATCCTCGTCCATCGCTTGTAAGTCGATTAGGTTATAGTCTTCTGTTATTGCTTTTGCGGGAGACGAATCAATCAATATTGAAATTGTAATTATTTTAACTTGGAATATCTATTAGAGCTTTTTCCATCTTTTACCGCCATAGCAAAACGCCATTTTCTCTCCAATAATAACTACAAGTTTTTTACCACGAGTAATAGCAGTATAGATTAAGTTACGCCTTAGCATCATATAGCTTTGAATACTAAGAGGTACTATAATAGCCGGATGTTCAGAGCCTTGTGAATTATGTATAGCGGTTGCATAATATAGTGATTTATGTATTGTGATCTAAATTATCATAGTCATACACTACTTTTGTTTCCATAAAAATCAATTGTGACCTCTTGTTCTTCCTGATCAGTAGCACTCTTTACACTAACATCTCCGTTATAAGTATCCTTGTTGTAGTTAATTTCTGTTTGCATTACCTTGTCACCAACCGCAAAAGTTTGTCCGAATTTTGTAATCCCTTTTTCATAATTTGGATTTAATGCTTTTGGTAATTCAATATTAAGTGAGCTTGCTCCAGTACCACCTCTGTGGCATGGGGCGCAATAATTGAATATCATCTATTGGGATTTAGATTAAACTTCTTAGGTATTCTAACGCATGTGATAGTAATTATCTTATTGATAATATCATCACCAGGCTTTGCTTCAATTAAAAATCACTATTATCTTTATGGGAGTTTAAATCAGGTAATATGCCTTTATTAACCTTATGGGCATTAGTGATTATAGCGCTTGTTGCCGATTGGCGGAAAATCTGATTTAGCCTAACAGTTGTAATTATATTGGAATTAATAATGTCCTTTAATGCTTGTCCCGCCAATAGAAGGAAGGAAGGAAGGAAGGTAGTTGGTCCACATCACCAACTAATAGAAGACCGAAATGATATATGATCAGGTAGAGCTTTTGTTAAATCAAAGGATAAAGTGGCATCAATCATTGAACTTTCGTCAACTGTTAAATAATCACATATATATGAAACCTTCCTCATTAGATTTAAAACCTCTTTATAAAGAGTTAATTTCTAACAATCTATGTATAATGATCGATTCCAGACCAGTTGTTTTCACTTCGAAGTTCAGCGGCTCTACCAGTTGGAGCACAAAGTTAAATGTTTAGCTTGTTAAGTTTTAATACTTTAAGCAAAGCTTTTACTAAAGTTGTTTTACCGCTACTGGGACCACCGGTAATAACTATTAGTCTCTTTGATAGAGCTGTGATAATATCTTCTTTTTTATTACCTGTTAAAAGGATACTCAGCTTTTGTTCTATTTCGGGAATTAACTCTTGCGAGTTATTATGACCCCACGGAACATCTTCTTTATCAATAGATAAAAGTATCTTTGCTATTTTTTTTCATAGAAGTGATAACTAGCTGAAAATATGCATGACTTGTCTTCTATCAGATCACAAATATTAGTTTTTAACTCGATTTGTTTTTTAATAATAGCGAGCTCTACTAAACTTGGATTTATGCCAAGTAATTTCTGAGTTTTCTATTAAGATCTGTAAGGATAGGGCGCAATGCCTGTTGGAAGTTTCTTCTAATAATACGTGAGACAAACCAGCTCTAGCCCGGATAAGAGAATCTTTTGTAATACCTAAGTTACTGGCTTTTTTTTTTTTTTTTCAGCTGAAATAAATCCAATACCTCTAATATCTTTAGCTAATTGATACTAGTTGGGTTTTTTGATACTATGGCAATTGCCTCTTCCCCATAGGTTTAAAATATTCTAGTTGCTATTGTTGTACCAACTCCATGAGATCGAAGAAAGATCATAGTTTCTCGTACAATTTTCTTATCCTTCCAGTAATTGCAAGTTCTATTTGCTCTAATTTTACCTATGATGCCCTCTACCGTGGATAGTAACTCCAGATTGTGTTCGATAGTTTCAAATACCTTTTCTTTAAAGGTTGTTAAAACCCTCAAAAAACCATAAAAGACTTTTTCCTTCTCTCCTTACTTTTAAAAAACCTCCAAAAACCCGTCAAAAACCCTTTCAAAAAAACCTTCACAAACCCTTTCATAACCCTTTCATTCTGCCACTTTTTACCCTCCAGAAAAGTACCCTCCTGTGGACATCCTGCCGGACGGCGGAAAAGAGTACGACATCGCCATGCGTCGCTTCACGTGCCGAGGCACCGCCTTCTGTCACGAGATGTTTGAAAAACCGGTCGAGGTGCGCTTTTGTTTTAACAGGGCGGCATCGTTGACTAAGGTTCCGTTAGACGGAGAAGCTCCATGGATAACGCAGATGGAAAGATGGAAGCCGTCGATTTTGGTGATTAATCGAGGGGCGCATTTTTGCGACGATCCGGTGTTCGAGATTGGGGTGAGGAATACGATGGAGTACATAAGGGAGAATTATCCGGATACGCTGGTGATATGGAGAAATACACCGCCAGGTGAGGGGAATTGTCTTTGGTTTACTCTGTTTCTCTATCTCTCTCTATATATATGTCTCCCTGTCCCCTTGTCTCACTGTCTCCCTGTCTGTCTGTCTCCTCTTTCTCCCTCCGCCCCTGCCTCTTCCTCTCCCTCACCCTCTTGTATGTAAGAGCCGATTTTTCTTTTGAGCATTCCTTTCCAACCATGGCCTTTTAGTTTGATTCTAACAAATTGGATATTCCTCCACTGGAGTCCATCTTCCAAAAAAAAACTTTCTATCTCTTTTATTTGTTTATTTGTTTATTAATCCATTCAATTATGCGTTTATTTTACTAGGTCACGTCAATTGTATGGACTACCATCACCCAACCGCCAAACGACAAGATCCCGACTCACTCCCGAAGCCGTATCATTGGGCCGATTTTCCGGCTCAAAATGAAGTTGCGAGAAAAATAGTCGAGGAATTTGGAGGCATTTATTTTGATGTCGATAATTCGACGAGTTTGAGAGCCGATGGACATAGAGGTAGCAATGATGCGGGGGCTCCTGATTGCCTTCATTATTGTGAACCGGGGCCGGAAGATACATGGGTACAATTGCTTTATAACGTGCTTAAGCATTTGGTTTAAAGTTTTTCTCACTCCCTCCCTCCCTCTCACCCACCCTCCCTCCCTCTCTCTCTCTCGCTCTCTCGCTCTTTCTCCGCTCTCTTTCTCCTCTCTCTCTTCTCTCTCTCTCTCTCTTTCTCTCTCTCTCTCACACACACACCCACACACCCACACACATTACTATAATGTAGAATTTTCTGAAGGTGAGATTTTTTTTATAAGCTTTAATGGTCTGAAGGTTTTGATGCCTGAAGTTAATAATCACATTTGGAAATGTTGAAGAAGTCTTAGCGATGTTGAAATTGATGGATTAATTGTTCGCAAATTTATTCTTGAAAGGCTTTTGAATTATTTGGTCGAAGGGATAGGGGAAGGATGTAATGGAAAGATGATATTTAAGGATTTTGATATGTAAGACTAGTTCGATTCAGGTAAACGTTTTAGCGATGAGGATTTTTTGAGAAGAATTTTGTTCGTACAAATGTTTTGTGTAGAGTAACGATTCGATTTGTTTGGTGTAAATTAGTTGTTAGGTTTGTTCCCAACTCCGTATTGACAAATTGGTCAATTTGGGGGAACGGTAGTTTAGATAAAAATCATAGGGTAATTCTCAATTCTTTAATTGAAACTTTTGCCAATTTTAGACAATTTGTTACTTTAGACCCCTTATTTTTTGCGATGTTTCCTCATCTTGTTGCAAATGTGTCAATGTTTTACCACTCATTGCTAATAATGTGGCTGTCGTTGTTATAAATTTAATGTATTTTCTATCTAAAGCTTCGAACACAGGCGCTTTATATGGTGTGAAATGTTTTTCCAATATCAAATTTGTCACTTAAAAATCATGCGCTTTACTAAACATCTTATAAAAATATGCGGCATTCGTGTAATTCGTAATATGGATTAAAATGACAAAATAACACGACAATTTGTCAGATTATAAATATTTCATATGCTAAGTCGAGTGACTTAAATGTACAGATGATGGTGGACGTGAATGTTGGATGGACGATCCTTTAATTTATAACTTTTTAAAAATCTAACATTTTGCTTTCTGCGTCTATTATGCTGTTCCAGCGCCTCGTAAAAATGTCGCTTTGCATGTGGAGCTGTTGTGGGAGGGGGAGGGAAAGGGGGATGGGAATCCGGACCGCACCAAACCGGCTTATTTTTACAGTTCGGTTCGTTACGGAAAATTCATTTGTCTATTTCCATAGTTGTTCATAGCATTTAGTGCGAACGATTCAATCGTGACGAATTATAAGTAACAAACGCATTAAACGTTTTGAACAAATCGTTAAAAATCGTTAATGAATTTCATCCGTACACTTCCGTACATGTAAAAAAAATTACATATAGCGCAGTTCATAAGATTTCCGTTAAATGATCATTAAATAATATAAATTAGTTATATACGTATCACAATGCATGCGAGTTTCGTACTTTCTTCATCAACCGGTATGGGCGAGTGAGGAAAGGAGGCTTCTTCAAACGGTAGACCCGGGTTCAATTCATGTCCTGGACAAAATTTTGTCAAAGTCTGTCTGGCTGCTGATGCAAGCTGACACACAGCCATGGCCGCCTTCTCTCTCTATCTCTCAGACATCACACGACTGCAAAAAAAAAAAGTACATACCATCTACAAATGACATTTTCACATTCAGCATTGCACGACATAAAAAAACAATATATTAAAAAAAGATCAATCATATAAAAAAAAAAATACATATTTTTCATCTATCTCTACCCCAAATCCTTGGGAGGGAGGAGGGTAGGATATAGGGAGGCGGCTTCCTTGCTGTTTCGTTTTCAAGATTCCATGGCGGCTTCTTTCAAAAATAAATTGAAGAAGACGCCTGTACATTTTTCAAACCATAGTACAAAAGTAGGCATTTTTATGGTAGGCCTTTGGTAGGCGCACAAAACTTGGCACTAAACTCGCGTAGAGTAGGCACTCTGTATGGGTGTGCGCTGTGGACACTCTTGTACGGACATACGAATCTGACGTATGATCATAGTTCAGCGCACGCCGACGGACGAATTTTTTTAGCGAACTAAAACACGCGGACGTTCAAAATTGCAGACGCTAATACGACATATAGTCCTTTCGTAAGTTGTGTCATGGGCTTTTCATGTGATCTTCTTAGATCGCTACTTTGATCAGCGACCGTCCGATCGTCTGAATCTGACGGTTTAAAAAAGTTTTACCTCAAAACTCACAGAAATTATTTTTTTTGTCCGATTTTTTTTCAAAATTTAGACATGACGTTTAATTCTCTATCGATCGATGTGCAACTCAACCCTGTAACTTTTTTTTTTTCATTTTTCGACCAATACAATATGGGTCTTAAGGGCATATTGTATGTTTTGCATACAATAGGCATATTGTATGGGCCTACTTTCACCTACTTTTGAACTACACCGCCAATCGTTATTAGCGTTGTGTACGCTAATTCCGTCCCGCTTTTTTTTTTTTTTATTCTCCATTAGTGTAGTTCATTCTATTTTTTTCTTTATTCTATTTAGGGTTATTTTCAGTACGTTGTCTCCTAAATAGAGTGGTGTACGGTCAGTGTCAGACCGTACATAAATGTACCTATTTAAGTTAAAAAGTACAATAAATTATTTTTAGTAACCATGGACGCATGAGAATGTGCGTTCTAAAAAGGAAAAAAAACCAGGTCGTAAAAAAATCCCGCTCGCACATATTCGTCCGATAGCCACGTTTCGACCGTGTGAATGTACGATTTGTGTATGATTTGTCAAATTTTGTACGGAGACCTATATTAGTGTAAGCATGTTTGCGACTGACATTTTTTTTTCAAAGATCCAAATTACCATAACCAAACAATTAGAATGTATGATTTTTTCCAAAATTTTCAAATTCTTAAATAGCGTACACCACGGTAATTATTTTTATACGCTAAAAAAACTTACACGCTAATAACGATTGGCGGTGTATGTTTCAAACTTACCGTGCGAAAATATTGTGACGGTTCAACGCATAGTTCAAAAGTAGGTGACCGTACGCCCATACAATATGCCTATTGTATGCAAAACATACAATATGGCCTTAAGACCCATATTGTATTGGCCGCAAAATGAAATAAAATAGTAACAGGGTTGAGTTGCACATGGATCGATAGAGAATTAAATGCCATGTCTAAATTTGAAAAAAAAATCGGACAAAAAAATATTTTTTTGTGAGTTTTGAGCGACTTTTTATTTAAACCGTCAGATTCGGACGATCTGGCGGTCGTTGATGAAAGTAACGATCTAAGAAGATCACATGAAAAGCCCATAACACAACTTACGATAGGACTATCGTCAGATTCGGACGATCGAACGGTCGCCGATGAAAGTAGCGATCTAAGAAGATCACATGGAAAGCCCGTAACACAACTTACGCTAAAGGCGGCCTACAAAAGGCCTACCAAAAAACGCCTACTTTTGAACTATGGTTCAACGTCTCTTTTCGAAAATGTCCGTATATTTTAGATGAACTGCTGTACAGGTTTCGTGATGTTTCTGTTCAGTTATTTGGACAAATAGTACTAATAACTGCGACTTATCTTTTCCTCAAATTCCGTATCTCCGTTTAAAGTCGTACAGTTTACGGCGAATATAGTACTTTCGACATAAACAATCCGTTCAGTTTACCAGACAGAAAGTACAGCGCGTTTTTTTGCGATTTTTTCAAATGTCACGAATTATACGTTTCAATCGTAAAAATTAAAAAAATCGCCCGATTTGAACAACTATGTCTATTTCTAATCTTTCGTTCGTTTCCGACTTTCCCGGCAATTTGAATGTTCTGTTTGATTTGGTTCGATCATGGCGAAGTGGCGAACCTGATTTGAACCGGTGTACAAATGTACGGCTGTATTATTAAACGGAGTGCGTGCTACGTGGACACCGCTATTCGACAACGCGCGGTGGTAAATGATGGACGTGGAGTTCCTGATTTACCGCCAAGCCAGTCGACGATATACACCATTGTGACTCCTAGCATAGCATATTACAGTACTATTCACTTATTGAATATTGTACTGTACACCGTGAATCGTTACTAGCCTTATGTACGCCATATCGGCACCCCAAAATTTGACATTGATACTTTAAATATAATAAATTACACTATTTAAGGACGTGGACCATAATCTACCACGTTTCCTGGCACTAAATTAGAATGAATGGCGCTAATTTTTTTTAACACTAATAATTTCTATACGCTAATAACGATTCACGGTGTAGTATTCACTTTTTACCAAAAGAATTTCGGGTTTGTCTTAAAGTAGGCGTTTTTATGGTAGGCCTTTGGTAGGCGCACAAAGCTTGGCACAAAACTCGCGCAAAAGTAGGCATACTGTATGTGTGTGTGTGCTGTGCACACCCCTGTACGAGCGTACGAATCTGACGTATGCTCATAGTACAGCGCACGCCGCCGAATGATTTTTTTTTAGCGAACGGACACGACGTAGGATGACATTGCGCGGGAAAAAAAACCAGGAAAAAAAAAAACCCGCGGACGAATCTGACGATAGTCCTGTCGTAAGTTGTGTTATGGGCTTTTCATGTGATCTTCTTAGATTGTTACTTTCATCAACGACCGTCAGATCGTCCAAATCTAACGGTTTAAATAAAAAGTCGCTCAAAACTCACAGAAAAAAATATTTTTTTGTCCGTTTTTTTTTCAAATTTAGACATGACGTTTAATTCTCTATCGAACCGTGTGCAACTCAACCATGTTACTGTTTTATTTCATTTTGCGGCCAATACAATATGGGTCTTAAGCATAGTTGTTCAAATCGCGCGATTTTTTCTTTTTTTCCGATTGAAACGTATAATTCGTGACTTTTGAAAAAATCGTAAAAAAACGTATACTGTAAATTGACACTTAAAATTTACGGAAACCTGTAAACAAATTACTGTAACTGTGCATTTTTTTACGGATATGTACGGAATAAAACGGGAAATATGCGTCGTACTTATTGGTACTTTCTGTTTAGTGAACTGAATAGAAATACCACGGAAGTTGTACGTTATATAATCGAAAATGTACGGACATTTTCGAAAAGAGACGTTGAACGTCACAATAATTTCGCTCGTTCAGTTTGAAATTTGTACGGGTGTCTTCTTCAGTTTTTTTTGAAAGAAGACGCCATGGAACATTGAAAACGAAACCGCGAGGAAGCCGCTTCCCCATATCCTACCCTCCTCCCTCCCAAGCTTTTTACTATTCTCGCCTCCAGACTTCGACAAAAGCAAAAGCGAGATAGAGAAAGAAGGCAGACAGAAGGCGGCCATGTCTGTCTATTAGATAGGCTCGGACAGACGAAATTTCATAAAATTTTACCTTCGTGGCATTCGAACCCGTGTACGTAAAGTGGTACGTCAAGTGCGTAGCGTACCCTACGGGGAACGACTACACTACCAGTTGGTGAAGAAGTTCCAATACCAGCAAAGAGTGTGATAAGAATATAAACAGTTTATTGTTTTACCGCTCATATAACGGGGAAAACTTGCAAAATGCGTTATATGTAATAGTTTTTTGTTTTTTTTTATGTACGGAATAGTACGGAAGGAAATTCATTAACTATTTTTTGCGATTTGATCAAAAGGTTAAATGCGTTTGTTACGTATAATTCGTCGCGTACGGTACGTTCGCACTAATCGCCGTGAACAACTATGTTTTTCGGCCAATACAATATGGGTCTTAAGGCCATATTGTATGTTTTGCATACAATAGGCATATTGTATGGGCGTTCGGTCACCTACTTTTGACCTATGTTTCGAACCCTGAAAGCTTCAACTTTCGGTACGATGATTGTGTAAATTGCGTCATTGGCCTACAACCAGACAACTGTAGAGGGGATTCCCATGTATCGAAGAAAAAAACAGCTGATTTTAGCGCATTGCAGCGTTTGGCTGCATGTGCATCGCCGAACGCCAAGAGTTTTCTTGGATCTCGGGAACGTCCTAACCCTCTCTCAAGATCGAAGAAACTTGAATAGTACTGTGACACGTATCACATAGGACACCAAATGCAGCCGCGTGGCATTAATTTGCCATAAGCCACACATAATGACTCATAGATATCATAAGGCAGCCGCGCCTCGCCACGTTCCAAATAAATAATCGTCTATAACTCGACGTTTTTCTGTCCGTCACGTCACGCTGACATGTACGGTTTTAGGTTTATCGTAGTAACATGGAAATGAATCGGAACAGCTAATCCGATTACATTATTCCCAAGGTCATAGAAAGCGTCCCTAAAATTCGGACTGCTAATCGTCAGGCTTAAAATCCCTGCGAAAGATACTGGAACCCTTATTACATTAGCCTAATCGACAAGGCTAAGTAAAGGTACAATGATGCTATTTGGATTTTGGCATGTACAGTCGCACTGCACTGCCTGTCTTTTTGCAGCTCAATATCTGCTAATAAATAAACCTTGCACCGCTCCGCGCCGACGGAATACTATAGATACTCAGTAATACACACCGAATACCGTTTAATTACGGTGCGCCGACGTAAACCACAGGATACACTATGCACAGTGTCATGATAAGTTCAAAGAAGCTAGAACTCTCTCCCAATCCTGCAAGGGCTCTAGGTTCTTTTGAGAACCGCAAGCCGCTACGT